>JBAIAC010000164.1:0-286363 GCA_037349315.1 Chelydra serpentina | reverse complement strand
TGGGGGTCTGGGCTCTGGGGGGGGTCTCGGGCCCCTGGCTGGGGGGTCTGGGGCCCCTGGCTGGGGGCTGGGGTCTGGGGCCCCTGGCTGGGCTCTGGGGGGGTCTGGGGCCCCTGGCTGGGGGCTGGGCTCTGGGGGGGGGGGGGTGTGGGGCCCCTGGCTGGGGGTGTGGGGCCCCTGGCTAGGGGTCTGGGCTCAGGGGGTATCTGGGGTCCTGTCTTGGCTCTGGGGGGGGCGTCTGGGGCCCCTGGCTGGGGGTCTGGGTTCTGGGGGGGGCTGGGGCCCCTGGCTGGGGGCCCTGGCTGGGGGGTCTGGGCTCTGGGCGGGTCTGGGGCCCCTGGCTAGGGGCTGGGCTCTGGGGGGGTCTGGGGCCCCTGGCTGGGGGTCTGGGTTCTGTGGGGGGTCTGGGGCCCCTGGCTGGGGTCTGGTCTCTGAGGGGGGTCGGGGGCCCCTGGCTGGGGATGTGACATCGCCGATTCTCCTTTTCTCCCCTCTGGAAAACTGCGGAAACATCCGGTTCCATTGGGACAATTCATCCCCCGAGTCCTTGTCCTAGATCTGGGGTGCGGGAGGGGGGAAGGGGTTCGCTCTGCCCCACAACGGTCTCTCCCACAGCGCTCTGGACTCGTTCTTCCTGAAACCTGGTGTCACGGACACCACTGTTAATCCAGAGTCACTGCCTGGACAGACGAGGGGTGACTCCAGATGGACAGGGGGGCAAATGAGATCAGCAATTCCCCCTGTGAGGAGGGGCTCTCATTAGCTGGTCCCCCCAGAGAGCTCAAGGGGGGAAGGCTGCTCCAACGCCCTGTCCCTCTCTGCTCAGGATATTGGGGTTCAGCTTCCTGGGTCAGACGCTGCAGCCTCCGTTGTGATCTGGGCGACCAGGCTTAGCAGCTGCTGCTCCCCCAGCGGGGTCTGTGCTGGGAAGTGGACCTTAATTAAACCTTCTTCTCTGCCCGGCCCACATGATGACTTTCTCCTACTGGCACTAGGCCCCTAGGGCAGCCCTGAGCCCGGTAAATACTAAATTCTGAGCCAGGTAACTGGAAGAAATGAGGGGAAATGCTGGGGTCTGGCCTTAAAATGACTCTACTCAAACAGACCCTCCCCCCTCATTTCTCCTCCCATTGTTGAGTCTGAACTTTTGATGAGCTTAAACTTAACCCAGACTTGATGTCTCTGTCTGAACTTTTAATCAAAGCTCTGACCTGCGAACTACTCATGACAACCCCCGCTCCCCTTAAGTAGCCATCTCCCCTTTGTCTTTTAGAATTTACATTTTAACCTGTTTTATCCTGTAGAATCTTGATTGATTATGCATGACCATTATGATCTGTTAATCACTTTGTTTACTTCTGTGTATAAATATTGATGCTCACCCCTAATAAACTTGCCACACTTACTCTGAAGCTTTTTGAGCTAAGGATAGTGTGAGCCCGTTGATCAACGAATTGGTGTCTGGTCTCTGACAGATTGTGAGCCCCATACCAACTCCGCACGAACTCGGGTGCTGGAGAGGTGAGTAGGGACTTGCTTTTTACCTAACACCATTAGCAATTGCAGGAGCAAATCCAGCCTTGGGGAAGCAAACAACCCAGGAATGGGACTTTCCTACCAGACGGGCAGGGAGAGGGGACAGGGAAAAGGAGAAAGAGACACTGAAAGGAGCCATGGGAGAGAAGAGTTTTGAGAGAGATTTCCAGATCTCTAATCTGCCCAGACAGATGTATTACTGCACCCTGGGTGAAATCATTTTCCTGTGGAAAAGATGAGGATCAAACAGAGGAAAACCCAGTTCCTGACTCCATATCCCTCCTACTGGGGTGTGGCTGCCGTGGGGTCAGTGTCCAAGGGAATCCCCCACAGTAAATACTTTGGCTCTGCTTTTTTCTAGCATTGTGTTCAGATGCTTTGTTACAGAATGGGGGGAGGGAGAAAAGAGGTTAAAAATGTCTCTGTGGGTTTAGCCTGGCAGGAGGGGCCAGGTCTCCACTGTAATAAAGAGATCGAGCATTTTCTCAGCATGGCAGACTCTAGGGTGTCTGTCTGCAGGGAAAAAGCCTGGGGCAATCGTGCTGTGAAATTAATTAAAGTCTGTTCTGAAACCTCCTCAACTGCCCTTCTCACCCTGCCAGGCTGCAGAATAATGTCCGTGTTTTGCTCCAGTTCATCCCGTCCTCCCATGGGACAGGGGAGAGAAATGGCTGCAGAGGAGCCAGTCCAGGTAGGGATTATCGGGGGTTGCTGGTGGGTTCCTGCGGGAGGAAGAGGGACAGCAAATACACCGGAGATGGGAACGTTTGCACTGTCTGGTTTGGAGGTTGGAGCTAGGATGACCAGACATCAAGTGTGAAAAATTTGAGAGGGAAGTGGCACAAGGATGCAAATAGTGCACACACACACGCACACTAGGGTGACCAGACAACAAATGTGAAAAATTGGGACGGGGGTGGGGGGTAATAGGAGCCTATCTAAGAAAAAGACCCCAAAATCAGGACTGTCCCTATAAAATCGGGACATCTGGTCACCCTAGTTGGGGCGGGACAGGAAATTCACAGGATGGAGACTGGGAGGAGGCCTGGGTGGGGCAAACCTGCTGGGAGATGTTTAATAAGTGGCCTAGATTCTAGCAACGGACCCCTGAGGTTGGAAGGTGGAAATGCCCTAATTTGTGGAACAGGAAACAACCCACCTAGGTGGGGCTGGGAAAATGGAGCAGATCCCAGTGCTGGAGCCTGACCTGAGTAACCAGCGGCTGCTCTGAGATCTAGATCTAGGGGGGCACCCACCAATGAGGCTTAAGGAGGGTTCTTAAGCTTTTTCTGTCTGAGCCCCCTCAACACGCTATAAACCCCCCACGGCCCTGCATCGGCAGGTTTCTCTGCATATAAAAGCCAGGGCTGGCATTAGGGGGTGGTAACCAGGGCAAGTGCCTGGGGCCCCATGTGACAGGCCCCCCCGCAAAGCTAATTGCTCATAGTTTGGCTTCAGCCCCTGGGGGCAGGGCTCAGGACCCAGCCTTCAGCCCCATGCAGGGAGGTTTCATCTTTCTGCCTCAGGCCCAAGCGAGTCTAACACTGGCCCTGCTTGGAGGACCCCCTGAAACCTGCTTACAGCTCCCCAGAGGTCCAGGGACTCCTGCCGTAGGGGATATGCCCCTCCCGCCGTATCCAGCTCCAGGGCTGGCCTTGGAGAAAATGGCACCCTGGGCAAACTTATATTTTGGTGCCCCCCCCCCCCCCATCACCCCTGGCCCTCATGAGCTCCCCACCATCCCCTCCAGGCCCCGATGCCTCCCTCCGGTGCTTACTTTGTATTAAAGAGCGGCCGGAGCTCAGCCCCAGCACAGATTAAGCCCTGGCAGGGCGGCCTGATAGCAGTGGCTGCTGACCAAGTGCCCAGCTCTGAAGGCAAAGCCACCGCCAGCAGCAGCGCAGAGGTAAGGGTGGCCTGGTGTGTGGTGTACTGTGCAGCCTTTTCTTTTATTTAAAGTGCATGTTGTAATGTGGTATTACACCGCCCTGGGTCCGCCTCTGGTGGCTACAGTTCCAAACTTAACAGAGTGAAAGTCACCTCGGCTACTCGCTTCACATGTATCGTCCAGGAACACACAGAGACCAAGGGCAGTGACCACACAGACATTCACACGTACAAGGTCTAGTCTGTTTGACAAGTTTTATGAAAGTTACAATTAAAGTTCTGAATCCCCAAGCATATCGAAATTCTGTAAAGCCCTATGCAAAAGTTACAAATCTAGTTCTACTCCCATCCTTAGCAATAGTGGTAGGGTCTGATGAGTCTCCAATGGATTGATCATCAGTAGAGGGATGGTTCCTGCTGGAGTATTCCATAGGGAGCTCAATTTTCCCACTCTGGGCACCCCTTTTTTATAATGTGGTTCTGATCATCTCTCATTAACATTGACGCACATTTGGAAACAGAGGTGCCTTTACAGAATTTTTTAATTTAAAATTAATCTTCTGGCTAATTTTTCACACTGTTACCACTTGATTCCTCTTTCCCCATAATCTTAGGGCATCGGGTTATTCCTCAGTCATTTACTTATGTCAGCTTTTCTTTGCTCCAAGGCCTCAAATAGCTAAACTCTTGCAGGTCTCAGCCTACAGGGCTTGTGTTTCAATCCTATTTACTTAGATACCAAATACATGATTATTCTCTCTATACTCACTGCAGAGCAGTGGGGAGAGCAGAGACGGGACACCCCTGCTAGAGGAACCCCCTCAGCAAGGCCCCCCTGGACCGTCGCCTAGTCCACCCACCACCAAGGCTGGCCCTGTCCAGCTCCTCACAATGAGAACAGTGTTGGGCTTTCTCCCAGCAAGCTCTCCCTACACTCTGCTCGGGCCTCCATCTCCCGTATCAGTCTCACACGAGTAGGTGTGTGATGGATCTGCTGGGAGAGACAAGGGGCTCTCTCTTCGTCCCCTCCCCCTGGTGTTTTCTGGATGCTCTGAGTGGGGTGGGGATGGGACTCCTGACTGTGAGCCACCCAGAGCTTCCCTTTGATGGGCTCCTCTCCCCCAGGAACGGTGGGGCTGTGAGTGAGGCAGCAGGTACTGAGTGTTGGACTCTTGCTCTTTCAGGGGCCGGTGATCTTCGAGGAGGTGGCTGTGTATTTCACCAGGGAAGAGGGGGCTTTGCTGGACCCCGCTCAGAGAGCCCTCTACAGAGCCATCATGCAGGAGAACTATGGGAACGTGACCTCGCTGGGTAAGGGTTCCCGTCCCCTCGGCCCCTACTGGGCTCACAGGCGCAGGGAGCTCTACCGGAGCGAAGACAAATGGACAGGCCCAGTGAAAGGAAAACAAAATGTTTTCTACAGCAGCATGGCTCAAGGGCATTGGCCAGTATGGACTCTATTGTCGTCTTTGCTTCTCCGTGCTAATCGAAGGACTTTCCAATGCCGTGTGTCGGTTGGCTAATAAACCCTGCTGTGGTTTAACAGTCTGCCCAGTGTCACAGCACAAACTTGCTGAGGTGCATGGAATGAGGAACAGTCTCTGGACAGGAGTGTCGCTCAGCTGGACCTGCTGGCATTGCTCACAGGTTGAAATAGGAGTGTTGAAGCCAGTGGCTCAGTCTTGGGTGTTGAAGCCAGAGACTCGGTCTCAGGCCTATCCTTGTGGAAGAGCGAGACCCCTTGGGGGTCTAGTGCACTCAAGGGGCACCTCCCAAGGACGGGTTAAAAGACAAGGCATTGCACAGATCCTATGGATCCATGACAGTGTCCGTGGGCCTTATGGGGAAAAGATACAAAACAAGAAAAGCATCTAAATGCGTATTTACCATCGTCCCCTCATCAGTCTGCTTGGGAATCCCTGATCAGTTCCAAAGTGTATTAAAACCTTCCTTAAAACCTTCCCTCTTTTAGATTACAGGTCATGTCAGTTTGTAGCCCCAAAAGACCCCTCTAAGTCAATTCAAACTCCGCTGTTTCTCCCCAGAAAGTCTGTCTTCAGTCTCCTGAAAGAGGTGAAATCAGTCACTGGCCCTTTCTGCATGGGGCAAAGCTTCAAAAGCTGGAGATCTGCATAACCAGCCTTGAGATCTGGCATTCATCACCCCTTAGTGACACCAGATTGCACAGGAAACCCATCCCTCAGCCCTCCCCCGTGTCATCTGGCCCATCTCAGCATCATAGTCTGTGGAGTATTCATGCTCTCAAGGGCTGGCTCAAAGATACAGATAACAGTCAGAACTAAGGCCAGTATTTGCTGGCAAAGAAAACAGAGTAACTGAGAAACAGGAGCAATATATAATCCTTTACAGCCTGAAAGTGCATTGGGAGGAGGGGACAGGAGCCAGCCGTGTGGGGGAGGTAGGGCCCACACACTGGGCATTGAGAGCCTAGAGCCGGCTGTGTGCTGGGGAGATGGGACATGAACCCGCTGTGCGTAGGGGAGATGAGCAGGGGAGAGGGGCTGTGGACGCAGCCGAGAGCAGCTGCGAGCGCCGTCTGCTCTGCAGCATGATGTGGGAGCCTGGCGTCCCCCTTTCAAGGTTCCCCTGGGCAGGGTTCCCCTACCTGCCCAGGGGAAGCTGCACAGTGGTTTTGCTGAACCCAGACTTGCATGAGGACGGAAGAAATTAGCAGCAAGTCTCAACCGCAGCCAGTCCCCAGCCTCTGCCCTGTGAGTCAGGTGTCCCCAGGCAGAAATCGGTGGGGGTGTAATTCCAGTAAAAAATGCAGTAAAAGCGGCAGTTTCCGGAAAACACTGGCCCTAGTCATAACATTAAATACAATAGTTTCAAGATATGTTCCTATGTTCATCAGATCTGTCACTCTGCCTTCACATAGTTCACTCTGCTGGTGGGTTCTACCCCTTCCCCCATTCTGTGTCCGTCTGGTCTATTTAGATTGTAAATTCTTCAGGGCATGGGCCATCTATTATTCTGGGTTTGTACCTTGCCTAGCACAATGGGGACCCACTTCTTAGCTGGTCCATAGGCAAAAAGGTGATGAATATGATTTATAATAATGACTCTTCTGCCACTTTAAGTCAAGGAAGATGGCCTTGGGATATTACTACTTAAAAATGAGGAGGGGTTAAAACCATGGAATATTCCTTGTGACAAGTATCCCACAAATTCCACTGACCTTCCTTGTTTTCTTTGCCTTCAGCAGGGTTTCCAGTTTCCACACCTGATGTGATCTCGCAGCTGGAACGAGAGGAAGAGCCGTGGGTCCCAGACCTCCGGAGCTCTAAGAAAGAAGTGCTCCCGAGAGCTGCCTGCACAGGTGAGGAATTGGGTAAACCAACTAAAAACTGTCCGTGAATACAGGAAACATTTGGGATGCCCTACCAAGACTCTCCAAGTTGTGAGCTTTCCAAGTTCAGGATTGTTCCCTGCAGATGTGGAATCATTAGGCAGATGTCACTCATGGCTTTCCACCTATCCTCACTGACAGTTGGCAGCAGATCCCTCGCCAATCTCGCTTTCCCCTGAGAGTTCTGGTGAGATGCACACCCAAAATTGATCCCTTCCTCTCTCTCCTCTGGGGAAGGGTTTGGAGAAAATCAGCTCCTGATAGGTTTGGTCTCTCCCGCACATATTTTGGTTTGTTCACACCTTTTTCCATTCCTCTCTCTGAGATTGCTTTTCTCTCTGGTGCAGGGAGTGACCTGTGTCTGGATTCTCTGTCTCCCATCAGGTGTTGGGATGGGGAGTGAGAATGAGGATTCACCCCAGCAGGAAGATGCTGAGCAAGTAGAACCACATGGAACGTTATCAGGAATATCCAATGGGAATGTTTCCGGGCGTTGTGCACTCCCAGAAAAAGCAAAAGCCTGTGAGACTCAGCAGAGGCCAGAGGAAAACGTCAGTAGCCTCTCAGACCTTATTACACACGAGAGAATCAACTCGGAAGAGACACGCTACACGTGTACTGAGTGTGAGAAACGCTTCTATTGGAGCTCACACCTTATCAGACATCAGAGACTCCACACGGGTGACAAACCCTACACGTGCCCTGAGTGTGGGAAAAGCTTCAGTTATAACTCAGTCCTCATCACACATCGTAGAATCCACACCGGAGAGACGCCCTACCTGTGCTCTGAGTGTGGGAAGAGTTTTAAGCAGAGCTCTGCCCTGATCACATATCAGAGACTCCACACAGGAGAGACGCCCTACACATGCTCTGAGTGTGGGAAACGCTTCAGTTATCGCTCAAGCCTTATTAGACATCAGAAAATCCACGTATGAGAGAAGTGTAATAAATGCCTCGATTCCGGCTGGCCAAAGATTGTTTGTTTGTTTTTAAAATCACAATTGTGAATTCCCGCATAGCGACCTTTGCACCATGTTCACCGTGGTCTCTCAGCTCCCGCAGAGGAGTTGCCTGCTTCTGCCTTTTGCAGCTCACCCTTCTTTGGGGTCAGTCCTGTGATTTTTTTCTATCAACTCTTTTCCTTTTGAGTCGTTGGAGTGTGTGTCCCTCCAGCCAGGAATGTTCATCAGCTCCAGGTCGGGGAGAGGTTTGATCCCAACAAGCTACACTGAGGCAAAAACTACCTGGGGCTTACATCCACTAGGTCGTGGGATGTAAGCCCAGGTGGGTCGGCTGGTAGAGCAAAGAACTGGAGCCGGCTCCCAGGAAGTCATCCTTACCTCGCCCTTGTGACTCCAGCTTGAAGGATAGCTTCTTTCCTTCCCCTCGCTGAGAAAGAGCAAGGGAAGAACAAAAGCCCACATCCATAGGGGGGCAGAGGCTTCAGGAGCCCACAGCGTTTGCCCATCTGGGGCATTGTGGCTGAGATCTCTGCTGGCCAGCGCCAGCGCTCGCAAGGCGCTAGTGTGGATGCTGGAGGCTGGGTGCTGGATGCTGGCGGCAGAGACCCAGCAGAGTGGCGCAGCGGCAGCGTGCTGGGCCCATAACCCAGAGAACAAGCCCCTCCCTGTGTGAAGGGAGGGGCTGTGAGGGGGAGGGTCCATGGGGGTGTCAGTGTGAGGGGGAGGGGCTGTGAGGGGGACGGTCCATGGGGGTGTCTCTGTGAGGGGAGGGGCTGTGAGGGGGAGGGTCCATGGGGGTGTCAGTGTGAAGGGAGGGGCTGTGATGGGGAGGGCTATGGAGTGTCTCTGTGAGGGGGAGGGTCCATGGGGGTGTCAGTGTAAGGGGGAGGGGCTGTGAGGGGGAGGGTCCGTGGGGGTGTCAGTGTGAGGGGGAGGGGCTGTGAGGGGAGGGTCCATGGGGGTGTCAGTGTTAGGGGGAGCGGCTGTGAGGGGAGGAGAGCCCCCTCACACCGACACCCCCATGGACCCTCCCCCTCACAGCCCCTCCCCTTCACACATGGAGGGACTTGTTCGCTGGGGCCTGACATTACAAACCCAGGGGGGAGGTTTCTGAGGATTTACTCCCTGAGCCCCTCCCCCTCTCACCGCTCCCCTGAGTGCAGAGGGGCTGGGCTCAGGCAGCCAGTTTCACCCAGGGATTTCCCAGCCCAGGCCCCCGAGTCTCCTCTGCCCGTATCTACCAGTGACACTGCGCGTGGGCGGCGGCTACAAGGGGCTCGGGGAGGCTGAACCTCCCCAAATGGGGCAAGAAATGCTGGTGGGACGCACCCCCCTTGGAGGGGGGCTGGGCTGCTGCCTTGGGACAGACCCCCCCGAGGAGTGGGGGAGCCACCGGCACTCAGACCTCACGCACAGGCCTGGCTCTCGCCTTCAGCCCGGGCAGCCAGAGGGGCCGGGGAGCTCCCTGGCAGTCCCACACCTCAGCCACCTCCTGCCTCACGGCCTCGGCTCCTGGCGCTCTGCTGGTCGCCCCCTCGCTTGAAGGCCCAGAGCAAAAAGAAACAAGCACCTGCCTAGCAGAGGATGGTTTCGATCCATCGAGCTCTGGGTTATGGGCCCAGCACGCTGCCGCTGCCCCACTCTGCTGGGTCTCTGCCTCCAGCACCCAGCACCCAGCCACCAGCATCCACACTAGCGCCTTGCGAGCGCTGGCGCTGGCCAGCAGAGATCTCAGCCACAATGCCCCAGATGGGCAAACGCTGTGGGCTCCTGAAGCCTCTGCCCCCCTATGGATGTGGGCTTTTGTTCTTCCCTTGCTCTTTCTCAGCAAGGGGAAGGAAAGAAGCTCTCCTTCAAGCTGGAGTCACAAGGGCGAGGTAAGGATGACTTCCTGGGAGCCGGCTCCAGTTCTTTGCTCTACCAGCCGACCCATCAACGAGCTGCCACCACTTTGTCCAGGGTCGCCCAGCGGTGTGTGCCAGGGCGAGCGCCGGACAAGCGGGTGGAGTTTGAAGGGAAGGGGCAAATTCCTGAAAAAGAGTTTCTGTGGTGTAGTGGATATTACGTTTGCCTAACACGCAAAAGGCCCCTGGTTCGACACTCCAACATGATGGTTTCCTTTTCCCTAGCTGTCCAGCAAGACACTCCTCAATCTGCCGCTGGCCTGTCCCTGGGATAACCCCAACCCCCGCAGGACAGAGGGTGGGGAAATGAGCTGAGAAAGCACCTTGGCATCAGCCAGGGGAAACTGCAGGATCTCGGCCAGTCACCTCTTGGAGCCTTGTGGGTTTGCTGTAGACCCGGAAGCCTTTCTTCCTCCAGACTGGGAGGCCAGTGGGCGTGTGAGGACGTCCCAGGCAGTAAATGGCCCTTCCTAGGAAAGCCCAAGTCCTGAAAAGAAAAGAGTAACATCAAGGAGGGGACTGAAGAGCTGACTCCTGACGCTCTCAGGGGTACACCGCAGGGGGAAATGATCTTCCCTACACTTGACAGGGGCTGGAACGCTGGACCCTCAGATTAACAGACTGACGCTCGACCAACTGAGCTCGCCGGGCTCACATACGGAAAGAGTAAGTTTGGTGCAGAAGAGAAACTCGCCAAGCATAGGCGTGCGCAGCACATTTCACTAGGGTGTGCACCCAGGGCGCCCTGCCCTAGCCCCACCCCCATCCACTCCCTCCCCCCCTCAAAACCCCCAACCCTCCGTGCTCCTTGTCCCCTGACTGCTCCCTCCTGGGACCCTCCCGCTAACTGCCCCCCAGGACCCCACCCCCTATCTAAACCTCCCTGCTCCTTGTCCCCTGACTGCCCCCTCCTGAGACCCCCCCACTGTAACTGCCTCCCTAGGACCCTACCCCCTACCTATCCCCTGACTGCCCTGACCCCTCTCCACACCCCCGCCCCTGACAGGCCCCCCCGCCCGAACCCTTGACCCATCTAACCCCCCTGCTCCCTGTTCCCTGACCGCCCCCTCCAGGGACCTCCCCGCCCCCTAATCACCCCCCAGGACCCCTCCAACTATCCTGTCCCCTGACTGCCCCGGCCCATAGCCACACCCCCACCCCTGACAGCCCCCCTGGGACTCCTACGCCCTATCCAGCGCCCCCCCATTCCATGTCCCCTGACTGCCCGTCCCCTGACTGCTCCCTCTGTAGGGCTGTTTTAACCCCTCCCGGGCAGGAGCAGGTAACCACCCCGCTACACCCACCCATGTCCCTTTTCCCATCTCTCTCTGCTCCCCACCTCCTGGCAGCTCTGTCTAGTGGCTGCTCCCACCCACACATTCAAAGTGGCAGAGGAAGTTCCCCCTCCTGGGGTGGGAAGGTTGCCTAGTGGTTAAGGCACAGGGTTCAGGTGGTCTGGGTTTGAGTCTCTGCTCTGCCACAGACTCCCTGCTTAGCCTTGGGAGAGTCACTTCACCTCTGTGTGCCCTAGATCCCACCTGCCAAATGGGGCCAATCCTGACCCTGCCTCCTAGGCTAAATCCATTCATGGCTGTGCGGTGGTGGGGGAAATGGAGATTCCAGCTCCCCACAGAGTGGGGTCAGGGCTTCAGCCCTGCAGCTTCTGCCACTAGGGTGGGTGGGGCTCCCGAGCCGGGGACTTCAGCCGCACATCTTCTGCCAGGGTCCGGGGCCTCTCCTCTCTGCCCCGGTGTGGCTCCTCTTCTCCCTCCCCCCCCGTAGTGCAGCTCCTGCCGGGGTCTGGGCTTCTCCTCCCCCACTCCCCCCGGCTCCTGCCGGACCCCGGCTTCTCCTCCCCCGCCCCAGCTCGGCTCTTCTCCCCCGCCCCCAGTGCAGCTCCTGCCGTCGTCTGGGGCTTCTCCACCTTCCCCCCTCCCCCACCCAGCATGGCTCCTGTCGGGGTCCGAGGCTTCTCCTCCCCCTAATCCCCCACTGCACCCAGCCCCAGCCTAGCTGGGCTCCCCTGGGTCACTGGCTGCCTGCTGTGGCCGGAGCGGAGCCTGGCTGGCCGGGAGCAGCCATACTCGCGGACGCCATGGCCATCAGCCCAAGAGGTGCGGGGCGGCCCTAGGTGAGCAGGGGCCGGCTGTGCTCCCGCCCGCACCTCACCCTAAGGGTGTTTCCGTGTGTGTGTGAGACTCACTCGGCCCCTGCCGGAGCAGGGAGGCAGGACGCAGCTGATCTGAGCCTGCCCGGCAAACAGCTGATCATTCGCAGCTGCGTGCAGGCTGCCCCTAGGACACAGCCCCCAGGGGAGGGGGGAGGAGCAGCCTTCCAAGCTGCAGATCACTAGAGTGTGCCCGGGCACACCCGCACACCCCATGCGCACGCCTCTGTCACCAAGAAACCGAGGGCAGGAGACAGCAGCTTTCTCCAGCACGCTTCTCAGCTCATTTCCTCACCCGCTGCCCTGCAGGGGTTGGGGTGATCCCAGTGGCCAAACGGGGAGAACCTCGCTGGGCAGCTAATGGAGCTGGGAAAAGTAAAACTTCATCTTTCTGCCTGGTTTCAAACCAGGGCCCTTTTGCATGTCAGGCAAATGTGATAACCAGACACTAGAGAAACTCTGCTACAGGGCTCTGCCCCTCCCCTCAGAGAGCAACAGTGACACCGGGTGGCCACGTGGGGTAATGCACACAGCGTCTCTCTCGGAGAGCAACAGTGACACTGGGTGGCTGTTACGGAGTATAGGGGAGTCCGGCCCTGCACCCCTCTTCCCCGGAGTCACTGGGAGTCTCAGCCAGCCAGTAGAACAGAAGGTTTATTAGAGATGCCAGGAACACAGTCCAACCAGAGCTTGTTAGTACATTCAGGACCCCTCAGTCGGGTCCTTCCGGGGGGCAGGGAGCTTAGACCCCAGCTTGGGGCTTTCTGCATTTTGCCCCACAGCTTCAAATGGGGCAGGGAGGCCAGACCCTGTCTGCCCCCCTCCCTTTTTCTTCCCAAGCCAGCCCCAAACCGAACTATTCAGCCCCTCCTCCCCCTTTGTTTGCTTCCCGGGCCAGGAGGTCACCTGATCCCTTTGTTCCAACACCTTTAGCTCATACCTTTGCCGGGGGAGGGGCCGGGCCATTTTTTGCCAGGAGACAGAGCCATTCTCTGTGTCCAGGCCTCTGCCTTCTAGGGCTTTGTAACAATCATGCACCGTTGTCCCTCCACCTAGATACTCAAGCCCCGCATAGGGGAAACCAAGACACCCACAAAGTACTTAGGGAAACCTTAACAACAGTCCTAGTTCGTCACAGTGGCCACGTGTGGTAATGCACACAGCATCTCTCTCAGAGAGCAACAGTGACACCGAGTGGCCACCCGGTGTCACTGTTGCTCTCTGAGAGAGATGCTGTGTGCGTTACCCCACGTGGCCACCCAGTGTCACTGTTGCTCTCTGAGAGAGACGCTGTGTGCGTTACCCCACGTGGCCACCCGGTGTCACTGTTGCTCTCTGAGAGAGACGCTGTGTGCATTACCCCACGTGGCCACCCGGTGTCACTGTTGCTCTCTGAGGGAGACGCTGTGTGCGTTACCCCACGTGGCCACCCGGTGTCACTGTTGCTCTCTGAGAGACGCTGTGTGCATTACCCCACGTGGCCACCCAGTGTCACTGTTGCTCTCTGAGAGAGACGCTGTGTGCGTTACCCCACGTGGCCACCCAGTGTCACTGTTGCTCTCTGAGAGAGATGCTGTGTGCATTACCCCACGTGGCCACCCGGTGTCACTGTTGCTCTCTGAGAGAGATGCTGTGTGCATTACCCCACGTGGCCACCCGGTGTCACTGTTGCTCTCTGAGAGAGACGCTGTGTGCATTACCCCACGTGGCCACCCAGTGTCACTGTTGCTCTCAGAGACAGACACTGTGTGCGTTACCCCACGTGGCCACCCAGTGTCACTGTTGCTCTCTGAGAGAGACGCTGTGTGCATTACCCCACGTGGCCACCCGGTGTCACTGTTGCTCTCTGAGAGAGACGCTGTGTGCGTTACCCCACGTGGCCACCCAGTGTCACTGTTGCTCTCTGAGAGAGACGCTGTGTGCATTACCCCACGTGGCCACCCAGTGTCACTGTTGCTCTCAGAGACAGACACTGTGTGCGTTACCCCACGTGGCCACCCAGTGTCACTGTTGCTCTCTGAGAGAGACGCTGTGTGCATTACCCCACGTGGCCACCCGGTGTCACTGTTGCTCTCTGAGAGAGACGCTGTGTGCGTTACCCCACGTGGCCACCCAGTGTCACTGTCGCTCTCTGAGAGAGACGCTGTGTGCGTTACCCCACGTGGCCACCCAGTGTCACCGTTGCTCTCTGAGAGAGACGCTGTGTGCGTTACCCCATGTGGCCACCCAGTGTCACTGTTGCTCTCTGAGAGAGATGCTGTGTGTGTTACCCCACGTGCCACCCGGTGTCACTGTTGCTCTCTGAGAGAGATGCTGTGTGTGTTACCCCACGTGACGACTCGCTGTCACTGTTGCTCTGAGAGAGATGCTGTGTGCATTACCCCACGTGGCCACCCAGTGTCACTGTTGCTCTCTGAGAGAGACGCTGTGTGCATTACCCCACGTGGCCACCCAGTGTCACTGTTGCTCTCAGAGACAGACACTGTGTGCGTTACCCCACGTGGCCACCCAGTGTCACTGTTGCTCTCTGAGAGAGACGCTGTGTGCGTTACCCCACGTGGCCACCCAGTGTCACTGTCGCTCTCTGAGAGAGACGCTGTGTGCGTTACCCCACGTGGCCACCCAGTGTCACTGTTGCTCTCTGAGAGAGATGCTGTGTGTGTTACCCCACGTGCCACCCGGTGTCACTGTTGCTCTCTGAGAGAGATGCTGTGTGTGTTACCCCACGTGACGACTCGCTGTCACTGTTGCTCTGAGAGAGATGCTGTGTGCATTACCCCACGTGGCCACCCAGTGTCACTGTTGCTCTCTGAGAGAGACGCTGTGTGCATTACCCCACGTGGCCACCCAGTGTCACTGTTGCTCTCTGAGAGAGACGCTGTGTACGTTACCCCACGTGGCCACCCGGTGTCACTGTCGCTCTCTGAGAGAGACGCTGTGTGCGTTACCCCACGTGGCCACCCAGTGTCACTGTTGCTCTCTGAGAGAGATGCTGTGTGCATTACCCCACGTGGCCACCCGGTGTCACTGTTGCTCTCTCAGAGAGACACTGTGTGCGTTACCCAGGTGGAGAGATGCCTCTTTCATAGAGCTGAAAGGACTTTGAGCCCTGCTTTCGCTAGCATGACCAAGTACTGCCCCCTGACAGATTTTTGCCCCAGATCCCTAAATGGCCCCCTCAAGGATTGAACTCACAACCCTGGGTTTAGCAGACCAATGCTTAAACCACTGAGCTATTCCTCCCTCCTGACCTATAGCATAAATCATGGCCCCTGACCTGTACCATAAATACCCCAGATTGAATCTTGGGGGCATGGGAGCCTGGGGGTCCCTCAGCACCATCTACTGTGTGGGCTGGTGGGAAGCCCCAAAGCGCCCATTGTACCCCTGGGGAGGGGGAAGCCCCAGGGGCCCGCTCCCACTCTGGCCTCTGCAGGGGAAGCCCGGGGGGCCTGTGGGGCTGGGCTCTGCTGGGTGTTTATTCCTTCCTGTCATCGCTGTGGAAGTGTAAACAGAGAATTTGCTCCTCTTTTCTATGCGGAACAAAAGAAGGCGGCTGAATCATTTCCAGGGCTGTAAGTAATAAAAGAGAAACTAGCAGAGGATGGTTTCGATCCATCGACCTCTGGGTTATGGGCCCAGCACGCTTCCGCTGCGCCACTCTGCTCTATAGGAAAGCGGCCTGGAGGATCTATTCCCCCACAAGCAGAGTGGCGCAGAAGTCCTGGAGCATTGTTTTGGGCATGTGGAGTAGGCGGCACAGAGGTGCAGCCTCACCACCGAGTCTGTTTCCCAGGAGAGGAGATGGGGCTGCAGGGTGATCTCCCACCTCCTTGAATCCAGTAAACTGTGCTCCCCACTGTCATGCTGGAGCCTCTGCATTTCTTTATTGACAAATAACATTGTCAGAATTTTAAAATCTTGTGCACAGAATTGTAATTGTTTTGGTGCAGAACCTCCTTGCAGTGTCACTGCTCGGTGACCCACTCAGCCTCACACCAGTGCACAGAGAGAGGGCGTGGCTACACTTGCGCGGGATAGCGCAATAAAGCCTCCAAGAGCGCTCTACCTTACTCCCCGTCCACACGGGCACGGCACAGAGTGCTCTGACTCCGCGGCTGGAGCGCGCCGGGGACTCCACCTCCCCGAGAGGAACAACGCTTGTTGCGCTCTCGCTGGAGCGCCGCGGTGCCAGTGTGGGCACCTAATGCGCTCCGATTGGCCTCCGGACGCGTCCCACAATGCCTGGTCTAGCCACTCTGGTCATCACTTTTGACTTCTGCTGCCCTGTCCTCAGGTGACCAACCGTCAGACCCGCCCTTTAAATTCCCTTCCTGTTTGCTCAGCCAGGCGTGGAGAGCTCTCAGCGCATCTTCCCAGGTGACCATGCCTCCACGCGCCAGGCGATCCCCAGTATGGAGCAATGGTGAGGTGCTGGATCTCCTCAGTGTTTGGGGGGAGGAAGCTGTCCAGTCCCAGCTGCGCTCCAGCCGTAGGAATTACAATACCTTCAGGCACATATCAAGGGATGGTGGTAACCCCATGCCGCTTATTCGTTCCTCACAGGCCTGTTTTGCTGCTTCAAAACCACAGAGACACTGACCAGCAGCTGGTTTGCCGGGGCCCCCACCCAGCCCCCTGCACCGCTCCCTGCCCGTGCCAGAGCTCGCAAGGCACCAGCCTGGAGCCAGGGCCGCTGGGTGCTGCTTACGAAAAGCCAGCAGAGGGACACAGGGGAACTGTGCTGTGCCCATAACACAGAGGTGGATTAATCAAACCCTCTTCTGCGAGCACCGGGCCTCCCACTTCCTACCCTGGGCCTGCAAGCGAGGGGGCGGCTTGCACAGCGCCAAGAGTCTCACCTGTGAGGCAGGAGGCGGCTGACGCCCGCAGCCTGCTGGGGAGCTCCCAGAAGTGATTAAGGGACAGAGACTCCTAAGTGCCCAGAGTAACTAGGGTTTGGGGTTCACGAGGCCGGTAAGGGGGTCGCTATGTCGGCCTTGTAACCCTGGGTGTCAGGTCGCTGTGCAGCTTTGATCTAGAGCTCTGATCCCAACGACCGACCAGCAGCCCACAGCCTCCCCCTGGGTCTGCCCCACCTGGTTACTCCTCATAGGCTGACCTGACCCCGCTTCCAGCCCTGGATTTGCCCCCTAATCACCCTACTGCCACTCAGAGCCACAGCCGTGGAGGTGCTGACGGAGGGAGGGGTGACTCTGGGATGGGGTTCTTCTCTAAAGATGGCTGGCAGAAAGGTGGGGCTCAGCTCTGTCAGTGACCTGACATGGGATGTCGACATTTCTGTAAGTCTCATAAAGGGAGCATTTTGCTTCCAAGCAAATGTGAGGAATGTGCAATTATGAGAGAGAATTTCCATCCCTCCATTTGTCACATCCCAGTGGCCTAATGGGTAAGGCATTGGCTTCCTAAGCCAGGGATTGTGGGTTCAAGTCCCATCTGGAGTCCAAAACTATGTTCTTTCTGTGCATTGCAAAGAAACCTTGGTCTTCTTTCCACCAAGGAAGCTGGGAGATGTTTGAACACAAAGTACTGGGTCTCGGGAACAATCCCCCAGAAATGTCATCTTCCACTCGACAAATGCTTTCTACATCCATCAGTAGCAAACACTTAACACTAGTGTTTGTCTGAGAAGAGAGTGAAGGGGAGTGTTTACTCCGACACGACAATGAACGAAACAGATAGATGAAGTGGACTGTAGTGCACGAAAGCTTATGCTGAAATAAATGTGTTAATCTCTAAGGTGCCACAAATACTCCTGTTTGTTTTGCTGACACAGACTAACACGGCTGCTACTCTGAAACCAGAAAGAGCAAGGCCGTTCTGAAAGAGAATGGATCTGTCTGGAGACAAAGCAGATCCTGAGAATGAGCAACACTGTGAAAAGAAGAGCTTCAAATTTGTGTTAGGTGTTAGTTAGGTTGGTCTGGCAAATTTAAAGAACATCCCAATGCCCGTAGCGTGATGCGGACACTGGCTGTTTCTGATCTTTTACTGAGAGCCCATTGAGAAATATTTTCCTTAATGATGTTATCGAATATCGGGCGGGCTGTGAAGGCTCCATTCTTCCTGCTTTCGCCCTCACTCCCGACCCTCAGCCCCTTCTATCAGCCCTGAGCTCCCCAGTCACCGCTGGGACAGGAGGCCCTCACCACGCACAGGCCTGCCTCTTGCCTTCAGCCCAGGCAGCCAGAGGGGCCGGGGAGCTCCCTGGCAGTCCCACACCTCAGCCACCTCTTGCCTTATGGGCTAGGCTCTCGGCGCTCTGCTGGTCGCCCCCTCGCTTGCAGGCCCAGAGCAAAAAGAAACAAGCACCTGCCTAGCAGAGGATGGTTTCAATCCACCGACCTCTGGGTTATGGGCCCAGCACACTGCCGCTGCGCCACTCTGCTGAGTCTCTGCCTCCAGCATCCAGCACCCAGCCTCCAGCATCCACACTAGCGCCTTGCGAGCGCTGGCGCTGGCCAGCAGAGATCTCAGCCACAATGCCCCAGATGGGCAAACGCTGTGGGCTCCTGAAGCCTCTGCCCCCCTATGGATCCCCCCTAACCCTTCACGCTGCTCCTGTCTGTAGAATGGGAATGGGGCGGAGACAGTGCAGGAGCCTCTGGGGACACAGATCTGAGGCTTGGGGAGAGACAGATTGTCTGAGATGTCAGAGCTCTGTAACCCTGCAGCCACCCCCAAAATCAGGGGCCTGTTCCAGCCCTGAGTCTGGGCTCCCAGGATCCCTCCCACAGAGCAGGGTGCCCACAGAATACAGCCTGGAAATAGGCATGTAACACTTACTCCTGCCCTCCCTGACAGGGCCTCCCCTAGACCAAATGACACCCCAGGAAAAAGCGTCTTCTCTGACATATGTTAAAATTCTAAATACCTTATTTCTTATTGCATTTGTAGCTCATTTTATGATTTTCATGCACAATTTGGATGCATGATTTTCTCTATCATAGAAGACGCTAAATGTGCATGCCAGGATCTGTAAATCTGTATTCTTCATTCCATATATGAACAAATAAAATAAAATCATTTAAACTAAGCACATAGAAAATTTTAATTTTAACTGTTACTGAAATGTACTAACATCTGGAATTTCAGCTTGCCTCCATGGGCCGCTCGCAATGACGTTCTTTTTGTGTGCCATGACTGACAAAAACATCCCGGACAGAGGCTGAGCAGGCCAAAAGGTGACCTGTAGGGGCCGAAGTAGCTCAGTTGGGAGAGCGTTAGACTGAAGATCTAAAGGTCCCTGCTTCAATCCCGGGCTTCGGCATGCTCTTTGGTCCCTTTGTGTGCAGGGGTGGCCTGTTTTCTCGAAGCGCAGTGGTACCTCTACCCACCATTTCAGGCTCCCCAGCAGGGAAAGACAGTGGGGGCTTGTGCCCACCTGGGCTTTCCTTCTTCTCTTGCTCTTCCTCAGCAAGGGGAAGGAAAAGAAGCTCTCCTTCAAGCTGGAGTCACAAGGGCAAGAGAAGTTTGACATCCTGAGCTCCGGCTCCAGTCCTTTGCTCTACCAGTTGATCTCTCGAAGGGCTGAGGCCACTTTCTCCCGGTTCGCCCATCGGTGTGTGCCACTAGTTTTTTCTTTTCAGGACTTGGGCTTTCCTAGGAAGGGCCATTTACTGCCTGGGACTGAAGAGGCAACTTCCTCACACGCCCACTGGCCTCACAGTTGGGAGGAAGAAAGGCTTCTGGGTGCCGACTTGTTGAGCAAATGCAGGGCTGGCCAGAGAGATCTTGAGCAAGGGAGGCAAAAAATTGTCCGCCCGGGCTCTGCTACACTGGACGTCAGACAAACGCAAGGTGCTCTCCTCTGGGTCCCATGGTGTAAGGGCAGCACTCAGGGCTTTCAACCTTGCATTTAAAGTATCAGAGGGGTAGCCGAGTTAGTCTGGATCTGTAGAAGCGACAAAGGGTCCTGTGGCACCTTATAGACTAACAGTGCTTCCACTGCTTGCATCCAAAGAAGTGGGTATTGACCCACGAAAGCTTATGCTTCAATACCTCTGTTAGTCTATAAGGTGCCACAGGACCCTTTGAATCATTTAAAGGATTTCCCAGGAAGGTCTTTTCTGTGGAGAAGAAAGAGATCCCAGAAAGGGAGCCCGACAGATCCAGTCAGCTCAGCCAGGAAGAACTGGCTGGCCAGCCAGGAGCTCCTGGTTCCTAGAAAGGCTCTTCAGCCAGCTCTTTGGAAAGGTCGCTCTCTAGAGGCCGGCAAGAACCACAGCCGATGCTCGCTGAGAAAGAGACGCCAAACCAGAGCTCTCCACGGCCTGCAGACATGCAGCTGTTAGGAGCTCTGGGCACAGAGAGGCCCCTGCTAGCGGAAAAAGGCTTTGGCAGAGAGTGACACTCAGGACCTCACAGTAGCACCCGGGACCCCCATATTCCCAGCGGTGCTGTGATTCTGATCTGCTTTGTACAAAGCATGACTTGTGAGGTATTGCTTAAAACGTCTTGGTCCATTGACCATGACTCTCCTGTTGGGTTGTAGGGACTATCATTGTATGTGACGTTACAAAGTATTGCTCTCTGTTCCTTACTGAAATGTGGGGAGCGTGGGAAAGGCCCGCAGTTAGCTTTTCAGTATGAACAAAGGAGCAGCCGACATCAGGATCCTACGAGACCAAGTGTTGGTGGCCCATCAAGAAGAATCCACTCTCCCAGAGACGTCTCAGTGAGGGCACGGTACACAGTGGGAGCTACCTGACCCCCACGTCCCAGCATGGGTCTTTCTAGCATCCAGAGAGAAAATATAAAGGAGGGTTGATGACACCACCACATGGCCTCAACCTCCCCGATCTCAACACCTGGAAGATCGTCCAGAAGACAAAGACTTTGAACTGGGGAGATTAGTCCCAGGCTGAGAGGCAATTCAGCCTGAGTCAGGAGAAGTTGGGCAGCAGAGGCTCTGGGACATTGAGGGGAAGCCCATGGGTGTCCCAGTGTTGGCCAGGGTTTGTACAGCACCGAGCACAATAGAGGGTCCCAATCTCAGTCATGGTCTGTGCAGCTTCTGGGATCCCCCCCCCCCCCCCAATCTCTGTTTCCTGATCACAGGCACTGGGAATGGATAGAAGGAAAACTTTGGTACCTCAAAGATTAATGCAGCCCTGCGCCTGTCCCTGCTGGGTGGCGCTGCTGCTCTCATAAGTAGTTGGCTTGGACTAACTGACCAGTGCCAGTCCCATATGGTCTAGTGGTCAGGATTCCTGGTCTTTCACCCAAGTGGCCTGAGTTCAATTCCCGGTGTGGGAACAGATTTGCTGAGAGAGGAGGCAGGCCATGAAAGGAACGGCGAGGGATCGTGTCAGCAGGGGAGATGGACAGTGTATGGAGGGCATCACAGAAGTGGGGGTGGGGGGCAGAGGTCTGGGGGGAGATCAGGGATGGATCCCAGCAGTATGGGAAGGGGGCAGCATGGAGAGCACAGGCCTGGCACGGGGACTGGGGAGAGTGAACGTGTCCCTCTAAACTCACCAACGGCAGACTAGGCAGGCTGGGAAGAAGGACGTATTCGTTGGTCAATGTCAATTTCTGTGTAAACACACAACCCGATGGAAGATATTTCCATTGATAATCATCAAAACTGACAGATTGGCAAAGTAAGAAACACGCTGCTTGAGAACGTCTCCTATTCTCATCCTATGGGGTTCCCTGCTGCCTTCGGCACCACCGTGTGGGTGTTTCATTTCCCTCCTCGTTTTCACACAGAGACACAAGTTCCTTTGCACGGATACATGAACAGCAAAATCTTCCTGTGTCCCAGGGTGAGGAAAGAAACGAGCCACCAACCCCCTGGCAAAGCTCAGTGCCCCAGAGAAAACCTGCCCCTGCTATTGCAATCACTCATGTACTGGGGATATGATGGGAAAGGGACTGTCTGAATTGTCGAGGCAGGAAACGGACAACAATCTACAGCAACGTCATTAACCACAAACACACTCTCATCATGCTCCAGCCAGCAGGGAAATGAGCAGGAATTCTTGCTGGTCAGCCATGGACACACTTACACAATGGCACGGCAGTGAGTGTGTTGTGGAAGCTGATCTGAGAAAACAATTGGAAATGATCACTCAGTGAGAACAGAACTAGAGTGACATGACAAATATGTATCAGTCAAGTAGTTGTGGCTGAGTGGTGAAGGCGATGGACTAGAAATCCATTGGGGTTTTCCCTGCACAGGTCCAAATCCTGTCAACTATGGAGGAACTTGTGGTTCTTTAGTTTCAGTCCCTGAGCATCCTTGGTGTCAAGGGGAGCTCGGTCTTGTCTCACTCTCAGGCTGTGTCCACACTACAGAGTTATGCTGCTTTAGTTGAAGTGTTTTAATTAAACACTCTGCTCCTTGTGTCACCAGAGCGCATCCACTCTAGCAACTCTGGCGTCGCCCCAAAGAGCAGTGCATTGTGGGTAGCTATCGCACTGTGCAACTGGCCGCAGGGGGCTTTGGGAGGGGTTTGCAATGGCTCATGGGCCGGTGCAGCATCACATGTTGCAGGTTTCTCTGTCCCATTGTTCCATGGGCAGCCTACTAGATTGCCAGCTGCTTCTCCACTGCAGTGTGTGTGGCAGGGCAGAGAGTGTGTGACAGAGTGTGTGTGTGTGTGTGTGTGTGTGTGTGTGTGTATGTGTGTTGGGGAAGAGTGAGTGTGTCGCACGCTGTCTCTAAGCTCAGACAACTGCTGGAAGCAACCAGTCCTGAGGCAGGGGGAGGGGGACACCCCAGTAATGAGATAGGGGGAGGGGAACAGTGCCAACATCAGCCCCCACTTCCCTCACTGGCTCATCACAGCACAACAGTGTCTCTCTCTCTCTCACACACACACACACACACACACACACACACACGCTGCTGCCTGGCTCTGTGTCGGGGGGCCGGAACAGGGGGGTTTAGAGGGCCATGGCACCAGCACTTTTTACCAGCCAGAAGGACGAAGAATGCGGTCATGGGGGGGAACAGGACAGAATCTTGGGGGCTATGAGTGTGGCCTTGGGGGGACAGGGTGGGGCAGGGTGTCAGGGAGACGGGGCAGTGTAGGGTTGGGGCCTCAGGGTGATGAAAGGGGAGGGGCCCAGCCTCTGGAGCAGGATCGCAGGGCAGGGAGTTCCCAGCGGGCATTGTGGGATACTGGCGGAGGCCAGTTCTGGGGATATAATGACCAGTAGCGTCTACACTGACACTTTGTCACTCTCAGTTTGCTGCAAAAAGCTCCAGGCCTCTCGTCGAGGTGGGTTTATTTTGTCGCCAGTAGAGGGCAGTTTTGTCGCCAGACGCGGCATTGCCGTGTGTGCACCAGCCAAAAGCTGGCGACCGAGGGAGCGTTGTGTGTTTTTCACACGCCTGAGCAATATAATGACGCTGAAATAACTTTGTAGTGCAGACCTGGCCAAGGATTCACACACACACAGCTTGCCAGGAAAACTTCCCCTGCGCCTCTGCCTTGCAGAATCCAAACACAAGCAAAGGCCCAGGTGGGGGCCTGCCAGGGAGTCAGGTGTGGGCAGACAGCAGAGTTTAGCCACAGGCAGGCACCATGGTTTAGCTGGTTAAAGCACCTGTTGAGTGGCTTTTGGGGCACCTGGTATTGGCTACTGTCAGAAGAGAAGATACACAGCTAGATGGGCTCTTTCTATGGATTAAATTACACTCCCAGGCACTGATAACAGAGTTACTGAAAGTTTGGGAGTTAAGAGCTGATAGGTCCGTGTTCCAGTCCCCTCCCAGATGACCCCTCCCTCTGGGACAGGGGCAGGTCTGACTCTCACACCAAATGCCTCCTTGTCGCTGCCAGAATCTGTGGGCGGCTCATTTGAGTTACGTCCAGGGTTGAGTCCTGCTTTGTGCACCGTGTCTGAGACTGAAAATCCTAAACCACCCTTTGAAATAACGAATGCAGCAGGACGTGTTATGGTCCCTGCCCCAAAGCAGACAGACCAATGGGGAACTGCCAGTGAGCCCAGGGTAATACTCCACGGCCGATTTCCCTTTGTCGCTTGCTAAACTCCCTCCCAACCTCGTGGGGTCCCAGAGCCCGGGACTGAGCCTGAGCCGAGATGTCTACACTGCAAATTTACCACCCCACAGCCCAAGCCCTGGGAGCCTGAGCTGGCACGGGATAGCCCTGGGTGTTCATTGCAGTGTGGACATAGCCTAGCGTTACGTCTACACTGCCATTAACACACCCAAGTCACTGTTCTCAAACCCTGGCTCAGCTGATTCAGGCTTGTGGGGCTTGTGCTGCAGGGCTATAAAATTACAGTGTAGACGCTTGGGCTTGAGCCCAGCCTCTGAGATCCCACGAGGGGTGAGGGTCTCCGAGGCCAGGCTCCAGCCTGAGCCCAATGTCCACACTGCAGCTTTTAGCCCCACAACCTGAGACCGAGACGTCCAAGTCAGATGATCCAGGCCAGCCGCGCCGCAGGGCTGTTATCACAGTATAGATGCACTGAGGGACGTGTTTGCCAGGTTTTTATGCATTTACACAGAAAAATGTTGAGTGTTTCCATTCATTTCAGGCTGGGGTGACCATATGTCCCGATTTTATAGGGACAGTTCTGATTTTGGGGTCTTTTTCTTATATAGGCTCCTATTACCCCCCACCCCCTGTCCTGATTTTTCACATTTGCTGTCTGATCACCCTAGCTCAGGCATCCCCATTTGGTGGAACTCTTGAATGTAATGGAAATGGATATGCAAAATTTTTTGTTGAAGTATGGGATTTTTAAGGGGGCACTTGGATTTGAACCAAGGACCACTTGATCTGCAGTCAAACGCTCTACCACTGAGCTATACCCCCAGGTTATGTGTAGCTAATTAAACATTATATAGACGTGTAAACAGAACAGCTTGCACACCCACCGACATAGCTTCTCCCACGGACATAGCTGCCACCTCTCGGGGAGGTGGATTCACTACACGGACGGGACAGCTTTCTCCCATCCGCTTAGAGCAGCTTCAGTAGTTATAAATAAGTAGGAAATAACCTGCTGAATGGAGAGTAACCAACGTATCGAATATGGCTGTGTCAGCATTCAATAGGGGTGACTGGCCAGGGAACAAGACTGTTTTGAATAACATGTACCTCAGTTCGGATGCAGTGTCACTGACCCCGGATTGGGACTGGTCCTAACAGGGAATTTGTTTTAACAATTGGACACATTGCCACTTCGCTATTGTTATATTATACTCTGAGGGAAATGCCCATTAGATGTTTATTACTAATAAGTTTAGGCAACGTTCTCTCTCTTTGTTTTTTAATGTTCTTTCGTGAATTGTTATGGTAGTTTCTATGTAACTCTGCTAAGCAGGACAAATAATTTCTTTACGAAATGGTTTTTTCCTTGTCTTCATATCGTCTCCTAAAATTAGTTTATTCATTTTTATTTGTGTTTGGTTACAAAGTTTAGCCGCTCCATGCACATTGTCAATGCTGTGCTGTTCCTTCAGTAGCCAGGCCCTTAATACCAGGACTTAGAGTTTCAGAGACAGTTTCTGCTGCCCAACGGTCAAAATAGTTAATTTCCCTCCCCCAAAACAGGTGCGCAGAGACGTCCCAGCAGCGCGAAGGTGGCTCCCTGCCCACTCTGCCTCCCTCCCTCCATGCCGCGCCGCTCCCAGAAGTGGCCGGCATGTCCCTGCTGCGTCCCCTGGCAGGTGCGCCTCCCCTCTGGTTTTGACGAGTCAGAAAGGAGAAGGAAAAGTCAATGCCTTCGAAAAGTCTGTGTGTGTTTGAGAGCAGGGTGGGAGGGGTCTACAAACCACTCTGCTCTAGTCTCTTTTCTCTGATTTCCTCTAGAAAAACTGAAGCCGGGAGCAAAAGCAGCTGCCGTCTCTGAGGCTTGAACTCAGGACCTTCAGATTATGAGACTGACGCGCTGCCGACGGCACTAAGAAGGCTGGGAAAAAACTTTGGGCTCAGTGCGTATAGGACCCTCCTACAGCAGTGACTGGGGCAGGGATGGAGCCTGGGCTGTGCTAGGAGATGTGCTCGGTCAGTGGTGGGACTGGGGGTTTGAAAAGAGATTCCTTTTCCCTCCCCTTCCTGAGACAGAAAGTCAGGGCCGGCCACTCCGGGGCAGAATCCCACATTATCCACTGGCTGAGGAGCTGGAAACCAGGCGCAGACGACTGGTCTCTGCTGAAAGACTTGGGGGGGGCACAATTTCAAGGTTCAGCCCCACCCCCTTACCATCAACACCCCTCCCAGGAGTGAACAATGCCGGGAGAGGAAGCAGCAAAGGCAGCCCCGCTCCCCTCCCCCCTCCAGCCGCTGCTGTGCAGGGAGGGAGCCTGGCAGCACCCCATGCTGTAGCAGGGATGCTAACCCAGGTGGGCACATGGCCCCACATCCCGCCCTCTGCACGTGTTGCCTCTGAAATGAGGGAAACTCGTGAGTTCAGGGCACAGCTGCACACCCAGGAGAAAGCCCAGCACGACAGGCCCAGGGGGAAGGGGTGAGCTAGAGCCTGGCATCCAGCCAGAAACCTTCAGATCTTCAATCTCATCCACTCCCCACTGAGCTACTTGGGCAGCGACCAGGCCCCCCAAGAAGGGTTAATACACGTGCCACAGCTCATGCTGGGGAGATTGAAATCCTGATGTCACAAGGCAGGAGACTAGCAGTGGCCTTGGCCCCGGAGGAGCAGGCTGGGGCTGCCTGGATCCCCGTCACTCAAGCCAGCACCTGCCCCCTCCCAAGCTGTCACTGGCGCCCCCAGGTCGGGGAGACAGGAGCAGCGGTTCCCATGGGAACAAGTCCACCCCCGGCTCGCAGGCAACTCCCAAGCCTGACACAAGAAAACATCTTGCCAGAAAGGAGCCCACTGGGACTCCCCATGGCTACTTTTCCTGCCACCCAGAACCCCGCTGCTTCTCCCGGGCTGCAAGCAGCCACCCCTGGGAAGCCGAGGGGCAGGCACAGGATTCTACCTCCCAGCAGCCAACAGCACCTCCCCAGGCCTTGGCAGAACGAACGGTGGCGCTCTACTAACCCCACTGAGCCGCTTAGCTCCTGCCCTGCCTTCCTCAGCACGACCTTCCTCTTTTGCCCCATTCCCCCCTCACTTCCTCCTTTGGCAAGTGGGAAGAGCTGGGCTCTGTAGGCCAACCTCCAAGGGCAGAGGAGGCCAAGCCACAAGGCTCCAAGAGGTGACTGGCCGAGATCCTCCAGCTTTCCCTGGCTGATGCCAAGGCGCTTTCTCAGCTCATTTCCCCACCCTCTGTCCTGCAGGGGTTGGGGTTATCCCAAGAACAGGCCAGTGGCAGATGGAGGAGTGTCTTGCTGGACAGCTAGGGAAAAGGAAGCCATCATGTTTCTGCCTAGTTTCGAACCAGGGGCTGTTTGCATGTTAGGCAAATGTGATAACCACAACACCACAGAAACTCTCTTGCAGGATTTTGCCCCTTCCCTTCAAACTCCATCCACTTGGCTGGCGCTCGCCCTGGCACACACCGCTGGGCGACCCTGGAGAAAGTGGTGGCAGCTCTTCGGTGGGTCGGCTGGTAGAACAAAGAACTGGAGCCGGCTCCCAGGAAGTCATCCTTACCTCGCCCTTGTGACTCCAGCTTGAAGGAGAGCTTCTTTCCTTCCCCTCGCTGAGAAAGAGCAAAGGAAGAACAAAAGCCCAGATCCATAGGGGGGCAGAGGCTTCAGGAGCCCACAGCGTTTGCCCATCTGGGGCATTGTGGCTGAGATCTCTGCTGGCCAGCGCCAGCGCTCACAAGGCGCTAGTGTGGATGCTGGAGGCTGGGTGCTGGATGCTGGAGGCAGAGACCCAACAGAGTGGCGCAGCGGCAGCGTGCTGGGCCCATAACCCAGAGGTCGATGGATCGAAACCATCCTCTGCTAGGCAGGTGCTTGTTTCTTTTTGCTCTGGGCCTGCAAGCGAGGGGGCGACCAGCAGAGCACCAGGAGCCGAGGCCGTGAGGCAAGAGGTGGCCGAGGTGTGGGACTGCCAGGGAGCTCCCCGGCCCCTCTGGCTGCCTGGGCTGAAGGCGAGAGCCAGGCCTGTGCGTGAGGTCTGAGTGCCGGTGGCTCCCCCACTCCTCGGGAGGGTCTGTCCCAAGGCAGCGTCCCAGCCCCCCTCCAAGGGGGGTGCGTCACACCAGCATTTCTTGCCCCATTTGGGGAGGTTCAGCCTCCCCGAGCCCCTTGTAGCCGCCGCCCACGCGCAGTCTCACTGGTAGATTCGGGCAGAGGAGACTCGGGGGCCCCGGGGGGGCGGGGGCGGAAATCCCTGGGTGAAACTGGCTGCCTGAGCCCAGCCCCTCTGCACTCAGGGGAGCGGTGAGAGGGGGAGGGGCTCAGGGAGTAAATCCTCAGAAACCTCCCCCCTGGGTTTGTAATGTCAGAGCCCAGCGAACAAGTCCCTGCGTGTGTGAAGGGAGGGGCTGTGAGGGGGAGGGTCCGTGTGGGTGTCAGTGTGAGGGGGAGGGGCTGTGATGGGGAGGTCTATGGAGTGTCTCTGCGAGGGGGAGGGGCTGTGAGGGGGAGGGTCCATGGGGGTGCAGTGTGAGGGGGAGGGGTTGTGAGGGGGACGGGCTGTGAGGGGGAGGGTCCATGGGGGTGTGAGTGTGAAGGGGAGGGGCTATGAGGGGAGGGCTATGGAGTGTCTGTGAGGGGGAGGGGCTGTGAGGGGGAGGGTTCATGGGGGAGTCAGTGTGAGGGGGAGGGGCTGTGAGGGGGAGGGTCCATGGGGGTGTCAGTATGAGGGGGAGGGTCCATGGGGGAGTCAGTGTGAGAGGGAGGGGCTGTGAGGGGGAGGGTCCCTGGGGGTGTCAGTGTGAGGGGGAGGGTCCATGGGGGAGTCAGTGTGAGCGGGAGGGGCTGTGAGCATCTGGTCATCTCCAGGCAGCAGGAGCCCCCTGACATGGGAGTTGAAACGCCCCCTCCCCCCAGGTGCTTTGGGGGGGCCTAGAGGCCAGCGTGGAGCTGCTGTCCCTGCATGTCCCCTGGGAGTCACAGAGGGGTGATGTGAGGTTACTGCCCCCTCTGTCCTGGGCTGGGGGGCTGGAGCCCCCGGTACAGCCCTGTGGGGACTCAGCCCTGTGGGGGATTCACTGTGTGTGGAAAAGCCCGTCTAGGAATGGGGCTTCCCAGCTGCGTTACAGCGGCATGACGGAGAGGAAAGAGTTAATGCTTTAGGACAGTCTGGGGACGCTGGATGGGAAGGAGGGTGCCCGGCTCTCAGGCTGCAGAACGACCAACCCCAAACATTCAAAAACCCTGAGCCAGGCTCACCGAAAATCACGAGATGGGCTTTGAAATCATGAGATTGTGTAAAATTAATAGATTTGGGATCTTTTTATTTGCCTTCTGCTTGATGAGCCTTTAGGGTGCAGTGGGGAGACAACGTCCAGTGTCTTTAAGAGCGAAGGCTGAAATCATGACGTCTCCACCTGACTCCAGGAGCTGGGGCTTTAAGGAAAACAACAATTCTCATCAGACTCAAGGCAAAATCAGGAGCGTTGGCAGCACCGAGTGGGACGGAGTCTTTATTCACCGGGATTCCCTGGAGCCGGGTTCCCAGCCTTGTTCTTTCTGTGGCCCCCGCCCAACATGGCATAAAAACTCCACAGTCCACCTGTGCCACAACAACTGTCTAACACCGGCCCTGCTGGCTGGTTTATTTTGGCAAATCCCCCCCTGAAACCTGCTCACTGCCCCCCCCCCGGGGGGGGCTCTGGACCCTTAGCTGAGAACCACGGCCTGGGAGCTCTGTTAAGAAGGGGGGAGCAAAGCTGCTGCCTTTCCCGGTGGCTGAACTCAGGCCCTTAGCGTGGGATATTCCTGCCCTGCCAGCGACCCCAGGAAAGCTCACTGAGCCGCTGCCTGGCCTCAGGGACAGTCTCAGCCGGCAGGGCCCCAGGGGGCAATGAAACAGCTGGGTCAGGCTGGGAAACCTCATTCCCAGAGAAGTGCCCTGGCTCCCTGCTCAGCAGCTGAGAAGTCAATTCCCCCCACGCCCGATGAACCAGCCTGGAGCTCAGTGCAGCGCTGGAGGTTTCTCCTTTCACTCTCCTGAAGGCTGCTATCAGATCTCCCAAAACCAGTGCTCCAGATGAGGCTTGAACTCACAATCACTCCATGCATCATTGCCCTATAAGTACTGTGCATTAGCCCTTTGTGCCACTGGACCCCACGCTAGGTAAACCACATTGACTAGATCTTGACCAACAATTCTGGACCTTGACACAAATCAATGGCTCCCCCTAAGAATGGGGTTGTGTGACCTTCCTTATGTCCTGGCGCCATCTTGTGGCCATTTCCTTTCCCTTCGTTCGGTGAAAAGCTTTGGGGTTTTGTGTACAAACTTTATTTCCTCAGGAGAGACCCAGGAGCGGGGGCTGCCTGCGTCTACCCAGCACCCACTAGATTAGAAGGTGGCCAACAAACACCCTTAAGACGAGGCAGCCGTCAAAAAAATCATCTCCCCTCTTCCCTTGAGTGACAGCCTGAATCCTTCCTTGTCCGGGCAGAGCCCAAGGACTGGAATCAGCAGCAGCAACAAACCCTCAGTACGTAGCAGGAACCAACCCAAACTGTGCGTTCAAAGGAGCTGTCTCCTTCCTTCGGGGGTCACGTTTGCCATTAGGGTCACTGATTTTCATTTCCCTTCTCTGAGGGCAGAGATGGGGCTGGAGCCACCTCAGGCTGGGATGTGGAGCCCAGGTCCCCACCTGTCAGTCACTCTGGGGACCTGTCTCTGCTCACAGCTGACAGGCTGCCTCCGGCCTCCCCAGCCAGCTCCTGAGCGCTGTGGGGGTGAGTCATTTGTCAAGCATCAGTGGCACACAGGAGAGGCTCTTTTGCCAGGTGCATTGGTGGTGTAGTGGTGAGCAGAGCGGCCTTCCAAGCAATTGACCTGGGTTCAAGCCCCAGCCAATGCAGGGGTGTGAGGTTTTCCTGGCTGGGAACTGGTTTAATTGCAGGGATGTTGTATCAGTTTATCAATGGAATGAGAGAATTAATGTCCCAAATCCCAGCAGGTCACTAAATACCGAGTGGGGGAAGAAAGGGGCGGGACTATCCAGTGAGCTGTTGGAGTCACCCTTGTATTACAATGTTTTTTTTTTTTTTTTTTACTTTTTCCTTTACTTCTCTCTCCTATTTAGACTCAGAGCCTTTAAGGTCAGAAGGGACCAGCGTGATCATCTAGTGCGACCTATTGCACCTTGCAGACCAAAAGACCCCACCCACCCCAAGGGGAGTAAGGTCACGCTTCAGAGAGAACATACTAGAGAAATGGTGGGTTCGGGGGGGCGGGGGAGATAGAAAAGGAAAGCCCCTTTTCTCAGAAGAGCAGACTCGGCTCCCTCCCGGATCTGTCCCCAGTGGATTTAGCTCACAATAAGGGTGTCCCTCCCTCCCTGGGTGATGTAATTAAAATGAAGGAAAGACAAGGTGAGATGGTGCCACAGGTAAGTATATTAAGGGTAAAGGTACAGAGAACTGGAAGAAACTCAAACTTAACCATACAGTGATTCAGTGACTGGCTTTAGAAGCGTGAAGCTCAGACCCACAAAGCCTCCCTTGGTATTCAGAGAAACAGTAAATAAAACCCAACACAGAAACCTTTCCCTGCGATTTAGGCGCAGTGGACACAGCACACGGAGGCGAAGCCCAGGACCTTCTACGCTCCGGCTGATTTGGAGCCTTCGAGGAGGACTACGGGGGAGTCCCGACGACTGTTGGATTTTGTTGCAGGCAGGGAGACCCTCCGGGCTGATGGACACCAGGAGAGCAGGACCCTTCAGAGGTCAAATGGATTCGGTTTGCTGTGGCGGGGATAGTGAGGACAGGCCTCTCCTTCCTTAACCTCGCTGCAGGACAGATGGTGTCTTCTCTCTAGCTCTGGAGCGCTAGGGAGACCCGACCGTGCACGTGCTGCCGCGGGAATGGACAGCCCTGGCCAGGTGCTGAGCAAGTCCTTATATAGCCCTTTTGGTGGGAAAAACTAGTCCAGTCCGGTTTGAGCCAGGGAAATCCAGTGTCTTTAAGAGTAAGCTAGCCTGCTTACAGAGATGGAGTCCGAGAGTCACAGATGATATACTCCATATTGGATTTCATTCAAACCAGTGATTTGCATAACCTTTATCTTATACACACTATAAAAACAGCCAATTAAACACATTTAAACAATACCAACACCACATTTCTTACTAACAGATCGATCACTACCTGCCGATCCGGCGGGTAGTGTAGGCCTGGCCTAAGTAACTGCAGAGTTAGTGTCGTACCAGATAGTTAATTGCACAATCTTACTTCTCTAGTCTCACTTTCTGGTCTCATTGATCGCTTGGGTAGAAACAGCAAGGGTTTGGTGGGTTTTGTTTTTTTCTCCCTTCATTTTCTCCTCAGGAATGTGTGATCTTGAGCATGTTATTTTAAGTTCCCTCTGGGTCAGGAAAATTCCATCTCCTTGAAATAGGTGGGGAACTGGCCTGTTTCTATAACCTAAAATAAAGGAGCTTTTGTAAAGCAGTTTCATCTTTAAATCTGCTGGGATAAAAAGAGTAACTAGTAAATTCCACGGCCAGACACCAGGCCAGGATCAATTGATGGGGCCAGGATCAATTAATTACAGAAGAGACAAACTCTTGGGAAGTAGCTGTAATTTGTCCCCAAACCTTTCTTTGTTCTCATATGCGATCAGGGATTCTCTTCTAGAGGGCAGAGTTAAGGTTATATGGGCATGTACCATCGCTCTGTATTCCCTGTTTTTCCAGAGTTTGAGTTTTACTGAACTCGATGTTCTGGAAGGGTAAGAGAGTCACATATAGACTCCCACACAGGGAGGGAGGGACACATACAATATCACAGGCCTGCACAACGGGTAAAGCGGTGAGGGCCACATTACTCCAAAGAAAAAAGCCGAGGGCTGGATGCGAGGAAAGTTGTTGAGCAAAAAAAAAAACTCTCCGCCCAAAGTTGTTGAGCAAAAAAACTCTTGGGAAGTAGCTGTAATTTGTCATTTTAGCCAGCCTCCCGCGGGCCGCACAGAGAGCCTCCGCGCGCCGCATACGGCCCACGGGCCGTATGTTGTGCAGGCCTGCAATATCACATACAGGTATTGAACAAAACCGGCCCCAGGACCGACCCTTGGGTCACTCCACTTGATACCGGCTGCCAACTAGACATGGAGCCATTGATCACTACCCATTGAACCCGACCATCTAGCCAGTTTTCTAACCACCTTACCGTCCATTCATCCTGCCCATACTTCTTTAACTTGTTGGCAAGAATACTGTGTGGAGACCGTATCAAAAGCTTTGCTAAAGTCAAGGAATAACATGTCCACTGCTTTCCCATCATCCACAGAGCCAGTTATCTCATCATAAAAGGTAATTAGGTTAGTCAGGCATGACTTGTCCTTGGTGAATCCATGCTGACTGTTCCTGATCACTTTCCTCTCCTTTAAGTGGTTCAGAATTGATTCCTTGAGGACCTGCTCCATGATTTTTCCCAGGGACTTAAGTGAGACTGACTGGCCTGTATTTCCCTGCATCCTCCCTTCTTGAAAGATGGGCACTATAGTAGCCTTTTTCCAGTCATCTGGGACCTCCACCGAACACCATGACTTTTCAAAGATAACAGCCAGTGGCCCTATAATCACATTTGCCAATGCTTTTTGCACCCTCAGCTGCAGTGCATCCAGCCTGAAGTCATGGAGGGTCCTCAAGAAATACCTTCAGAAGCTCTGGGGGGAATATCATAAGGAGAAAGTGTTTCTCTGCCTGACCGCAGACTTGAACCCTGGACCCTCAGATTAAAAGTCTGATGCTTTACTAACTGAGCTAGCCAGGCTCACATAGTGAGCTCTTCCCCTTACACACATAGCACTTAAAGGAAGGAGTATCAGGGTCAGGTTTAGTAGTGAGGGAGGAAGAGTCCGGCCCACCTCTTCTCCTCTGGGCACCTAAAGCAGAGGCGGCTGGTGCTGATAAATCCAAGGTAAGGCTTAAAAGTCACAGAGCAACCAAGGCAACCCCTCCCCCGAGGTGCTGCCCCGCTGCGCTTTCCCCTGCGCCCCCCCGCTCCCCCTCCCGCCCCCCCGACGCCATGCCGAACAGCTGAGAGGTGACGGCTGGGCTAAAAAAACCACGGCTTTTCGGCGGGAGGTGGGAACTGGCCGGAAGGTGAGTTGGGTGCGGGTGGGGGGGGCCCGCGGGGAGCTGCTCACCCACCAATTTTTCCCCGGGGAGGAAGCGGGGGGGGGGATTTGGGGAAGGGGCAGAGCCGGGAGTGGAGTTAGGGTGGGCCCAGGGGCGCGAGCACCCACCGGCGCCGACAAAAGTCAGCGCCTATGTTCCGGCATGTCTGGGTACCTCCACTGACACGTCTCTCAGTGATTCCAGCTGTTAGTGCGGGAGCCTCACTGCTAGTGCAGACTAGGCAGTTTCTTACATCAGAGACACTGTCCCCAAGCAGGACTAATGCTGAGACCTGGTGAGCAGTGATCTCAGATCTGTTGGTCTGCAGCAAGACTCCAAATTGAGTCTCAATCAGCTCGGTTGTTACACAGCAAAGACCAAAAGGGTCAAATGGTGCCTGGGCCCCTTAAGAAGAACCCAGCCCATCAAGTACCAGCACTTGGCTCTCCCCTCTCTCAACTCCACTAAGCATTGTTTGGAGTCAATCCTTGCCTCTGTCAGGCTGGGGGACGGGGAGAACAATCCTCAGCAAGGGCTCCAGTAGCGCAATGGGTTAGCGCACAGTACTTATATGACAGTGCTGAATGGAGACATGCTGAGGTTGTGAGTTCAAGCCTCACCTGGAGCACTGGTTTTCATTAACCCGATGGCTTTGTCCACTTCTATGGCCCTTTGGACCCTAGAATTCCCTCCCAGGGGACACTGAGGGGGGAGGAATCAAAAATGCCCCCTTCACTTATTACCACCTCTGCACAGTGCAGGTCAGACACCACAAATCTACAATCCTTCCTCCCTCACCTGCCCCTATGCCAGGATCTCTCAAGCAGAGCCCAGAGCGCTGCCCATCCTTTGAGCACCCCGACACCCTCTCAATCTTTGCTCCCCAAACCCTCCTTTCTACATGTGAAAATCCCCATTGGGGAGGGAGAGGAGCAGGGAGCCAGCAGTCTCTGTTGCAGGATTATCTACGGCAGCGCGCTGAGTGGTTGGGGGGCTGAGCTACACCCCTTCGGAGCTTTTCAGGGATGAGATTTTGATGAATTGTAACACAAAGAAAATCTCTCCTGTTCGGGCCTGTTTGTCACCTTTTGCCCTTGTGCCCCCTCAGCCTCTGTTCTTCCGGATAGGGGAGGTGCAGAGACAAGCCCCAGGCTTTCTGTCACAAAGTCTGTACCCACCTCTGAAATATTGCCACTGGGAGAGTATGGCTCCCAATTCTCCCATAGAGGGATTGCAAGAGCAGCTACCCAGTTGGGCCTGGGTGTGTCAGACACCTCAAGGTCTGAACTAGAGTTCAGAGTGAACCCTGACAACCTCCTTCCCAGGGCTCTAGCTGAACCCAGAGCATTGGCCAGAGCGGCCAAAAAGAGGCTCCAGCCCTGAAGGGAGCAGGAGTTTCAGCATAAAGAGAAAACTGCACAAAGCACAACCGTGAAGGGACTCGAACCCTCAATCGTCTGATCCGAAGTCAGACGCCTGATCCATTAGGCCACGTGGTCACATGGGAAAAGGTCTCTCCAAGCACTTCTTTGGAAAAGACGGACACTGTGTTTGTCAGGTCATCTACGGAGGGGGCAGAGACACTCTGGGCACAAGGAGTCGAGTCCCCAGCGAGATGTGAGACTCAGTTCCATGGAGCCAGGGGCAGGATTTGGTTGGGAGGCTTAAGCATGGGGGATTGGGGGGCAGAGGCCGGACCGGCTGTCTAGGTGCGGAGATTTAGTGGCACTGGGGCACAGGAGGGAGGAGCAAGAGGAATCCTGCTGATGGGCTGTGGCCATGGAGAAAAAGAGGAAGGGCTCCTGGGACTTTTTTTTGCCTTTGTTTTACCTGCCTGCTTGGTCTTGTGGTGGAAGGGGGCAGCTACACTCACTGAACTGGGCTAGCTCAGTCAGTGGAGCATCAAGCTCTTAGTCGGGGTTCAAGCCCCATGTCTCGGCACTCAGCTTTCTAAGTTGCCTTGTGTGCCAGGAGCCAAATGATCCCTGGTGATGTCCAGAGCCACCCCCGGGTTCCCAGAAGCCCTGGCCATTTCCTGGACAGGCCCCTTTCTCCTGCTGAGTCCTTAGGGCCGCATGTTGTGCAGGCCTGGTCTAGGGCCTGGCTTATACAGGAGGTGCGACTGGATGCACATAATGGTCCTTTCTTACCTTAACATCCGTCAATCTCTACAATTAATGCAGAGAAGCAGCAAAATTCGTCACACATGTGACTGGCTGTGACTTATTTACTTGGTCTTAAAAGAGAACAACAAGGACCCGAGTCTCCTCCCTGTCAATAACTCCCTGCTCAGCCAATCAGGGTAGAGACTGAGGGGTGGGAGGCTGAGGGTTCTCACCAGAGAGCCCAAAGGATGGCCCAGGTCACCGATGGGGGTCACTGTCCGAGCACTATTTCAGCCCCACATTTCTGGGTAGATCGCCCACAATGGGAACTGCAGAGCACTCCCCACCAGACACACACACCCCGACACCTCTCCTGGTGCTGGGAGGGGAACAGGGGAAATGACAAAAGAAGTAAGAGGTGAAGAGAAAGGAGGGAGGGATGGAGGAAAAGGTCAAACAAAAAGGACAAACCCTAATGTCCCCAGTGATTCTGAGGGACAAAATCCCAAGTGGGGAATAAAATTCTGCCACCTGAAGCTACTGTTTTCCATGCCTAGAATTCAGCTGGCACCAGATGGATCAGACTGAACAGGTTCCAAACCTCTCGGAGGCTCTTACCGTCTAACCAGGGACGTCTGTTTTCTAGGAAAGTCCGTAAAAGGAAAGGAGAAAACTCCAAAGAGGTTCCTCCTCGCGCTCACGTCCGTGACCCCTAATACTCTCTCAGTCCTCTGAGAGAGACCCGACAAGGAGACTTGCTGAAGCAAAGCCACGGGGGTCTCCGAGGTTTCCCTGGCCCTGCGCCCCTGGCCTGGCCTGGCTGATGTCAGCATCTCTCTGTGAGGTCACCGCCTCCCACCACCTTTGACCAATAGGCCGAGGTCCTGCAAAAGGCCTTTGTGATGTCACTGCCACACCCCTCCCTCCCCTGCAGTGCTAATGTCCTGCCGCTGGCCAGACACTTGGGAGGTTTGAGCTACTCCCTGGGGATCACCCCACTCAATGAGTGTCCATTCTAGGAAGCAAGCCGGCTAGACAGGAAAACATCAGGGGCTGCTCCCAATGCTCCACTCACTTTTTCAGAAATTAGTAGACTTTATGGTCAGAAAAGACCATTAGAGCATCTAATCTGACCCCCTGCATATCACAGGCCTCCTGCGTACCACAAGAGCTACTTTTTGGGCAAACACATTCCAGAAAGGCATCTAGTCTTCATTAAATGACATCAAGAGATGGAGAACCCACCACTTCCCTTGGTACCTTGTTCCTGTGGTGAATCATCCTCGCTGTTGAATAATCCTCCCTTATTTGTAAGTTGTCTCTTTTTACCTTCCAGCCATTGGGTTTTGTTATGTCTTTCTCTGCTAGATTAAAGAGCCCTTTAATACCCAATATTTTCTCTCATAGACTCATAGACTTTAAGGTCAGAAGGGACCATTATGATCATCTAGTCTGACCTCCTGCACAATGCAGGCCACAGAATCTCACCCACCCAGTGCTGGAATAATCCTCTCACCTATGTCTCAGCTATTGAAGTCCTCCATTAAGGCACTTCAACATTTCAAGGAAGTCACCTTTCAATCTTCTTTTGATAAGCTAAACAGGTGGAGCTCTTTCAATAGCTCACTCGAAGGCATTTTTGTCCAGACCTCAGAACATTTGGTGGCTCTTTGCTGCCCCAGCTCCAATTTCTCAACATCTCTTTCAAATGAGGACACCAAAACTGGATGCAGTATTCCAATATCAGTCTCACTGATGCTGTGTGTCCCCCGCCCCCATCCTACACACGGCTCTGCTCAAACATCTCATGATGGCTTTAGCCCTGTTCACCACACTGGGAGCTCATGTTGAGTGGCTTCTCCACTACGGCCCCTCAATCCTTTCCAGAGTAACTGCTTTCCTGGATACACTTCCCCATTCTGTAGGTGTGGCCGGCATGCCTTGTTGCTAGGTATCGGACTTTGCATTTGGCTCTGGTCAAACTTGTTTCCTTTAAATGGGCCCAGCTTGCCGAATGAGGCAGATCGCTCTGTATCACTGCCCTCTCCTCACCAGTAATTACCACTCTGCCGGTATTTTGTCACCCACCAATCTTATCAGCAGTGATTGGATGTTTTCTCCCAATTCACTGATAAAAATTATTTTAAAAAATTAGTCCTTGAGAGCTTCTTCTGACCCTTTGTCCCCAAGTCTCTCCGAGATGGCTGAGCGTGTGGTCTCCCCCCGCGCCTGACTAGCCTCTGCCCCGAGAACGATGCATCCAGCTCGCTGTGTGCACAGGCAGGGACATCCTGCTAACATCGCAGTGTTGACAGGATGATGTTAACACGGCTCTCGGGCCAGCCCTTCCCTCCTGCAGGCTGGACGCGTGGGGCGGGGATGGGGAAAGAGGAAATCTGTAACCAGCAACCCGAACCCATTGCTTACCTGGGGCTGCAGCAGAACCACGGTGACGTGAGACGTATCCATGGGAATAGCAGAGCCCTCCTTTTAAAACTGATGGGTCCATGCCCCCCCATTGCTGTGCCCCCTAGAATTGCCCCGCCTGCTGGCTAGTCAGGGCAATGTGCTTCCCATAGAAGAGCAGGAACAGGGCTAGAGGAAAGCCAGTCAACATTTTTTGTTTCTCTGATGAAAACTGGCCCAGTCCCCGCCCCAAACCAAACTTGTCACAAATAATTGTCAATGACATTGTGTTCTTGCCCCTGGCCCCTTCATTGCACAGGGGGCCTCAGAAATAGGTTTGGTGCCGGGCCCACAAAAATGTAATCCAGACCTAGATACCATCCTGTGATGGGGATTGCATTGTCCGTTATTTGTATTTCCAATGGCATTTCTGTGTGTGGTTTTGTTTTTCGTTGTAGAGCAGCGTTTTCTCCTGGATCTGATATTGAACTAAAAAAAGAAGAACGCCTCAGGGTGCCAGATGGAGGAGCAGGTTCAAGTCTCTGGTCAAGTATAGAAGGTATCATCTTCCCCGAAAATCAGTTCTTCAGAACTCTCCTTGACGCTAGTAATTTCTTTTCAGGACTTGGGCTTTCCTAGGAAGGGCCATTCACTGCCTGGGACTGAAGGGGCAACTTCCTCACATGCCCACTGGCCTCACAGTCTGGAGGAAGAAAGGCTTCTGGGTCTACAGCAAACCGCTGCGTGCCGACTTGTTGAGAAAATGCAGGGCTGGCCAGAGACACCATATAGGTCTTGAGCAAGGGAGGCAAAAAATTGTCCGCCCAGGCTCTTCTACACTAGAAGTCAGATGAACACAAGGTGCTTTCCGCTGGTCCCATGGTGTAAGGGCAGCACTCAGGGCTTTAAATTCTGCGATGCAAAGTCTAGTCTCGGTGGGACCTTGGGGCAGCTATTTTGCCACCTAACACTACTGGGTGTGCCAAGGTGTGGGACTGCCAGGGAGCTCCCCGGCCCCTCTGGCTGCCTGGGCTGAAGGCGAGAGCCAGGCCTGTGCATGAGGTCTCTGTGCCGGTGGCTCCCCCATTCCTCGGGAGGGTCTGTCCCAAGGCAGCGGCCCAGCCCCCCTCCAAGGGGGGTGTGTCCCACCAGCATTTCTTGCCCAGTTTGGGGAGGCTCAGCCTCCCCGAGCCCCTTGTAGCCGCCGCCCACGCCAGTGTCACTGGTAGATACGGGCAGAGGAGACTCGGGGGCCTGGGCTGGGAAATCCCTGGGTGAAACTGGCTGCCTGAGCCCAGCCCCTCTGCACTCAGGGGAGCGGTGAGAGGGGGAGGGGCTCAGGGAATAAATCCTCAGAAACCTCCCCCCTGGGTTTGTAATGTCAGAGCCCAGCGAACAAGTCCCTCCGTGAGTGAGGGGAGAGGCTGTGAGGGGGAGAGTCCATGGGGGTGTCAGTGTGAGGGGGAGGGGCTGTGAGGGGGAGGGTCCATGGGGGTGTCTCTGTGAGGGGAGGGGCTGTGAGGGGGAGGGTCCATGGGGGAGTCAGTGCGAGGGGGAGGGGCTGTGATGGGGAGGGTCCATGGGGGAGTCAGTGTGAGGGGGAGGGGCTGTGAGGGGGAGGGTCCATGGGGGAGTCAGTGTGAGGGGGAGGGGCTGTGAGGGGGAGGGTCCATGGGGGTGTCAGTGTGAGGGGGAGGATCCATGGGGGAGTCAGTGTGAGGGGGAGGGGCTGTGAGGGGGAGGGTCCATGGGGGTGTCAGTATGAGGGGGAGGGTCCATGGGGGAGTCAGTGTGAGGGGGAGGGGCTGTGAGCATCTGGTCATCTCCAGGCAGCAGGAGCCCCTGACATGGGAGTTGAACTGCCTCCTCCCCCCAGGTGCTTTGGGGGGGGCCTAGAGCCCAGCATGGAGCTGCTGTCCTTGCAGGACCCCTGGGAGTCACAGAGGGGTGATGTGAGGTTACTGCCCCGTCTGTCCTGGGCTGGGGGACTGGAGCCCCCAGAACAGCCCTGTGGGGACTCAGCCCTGTGGGGGATTCACTGTGTGTGGAAAAGCCCGTCTAGGAATGGGGATTCCCAGCTGCGTTACAGCGGCGTGACGGAGAGGAAAGAGTTAATGCTTTAGGACAGTCTGGGGACGCTGGATGGGAAGGAGGGGGCCCGGCTCTCAGGCTGCAGAACGATGAACCCCAAACGTTCAAAAACCCTGAGCCAGGCTCACCGAAAATCACGAGATGGGCTTTGAAATCCTGAGATTGTGTAAAATTAATAGATTTGGGATCTTTTTATTTGCCTTCTGCTTGATGAGCCTTTAGGGTGCAGTGGGGAGACAACGTCCTGTGTCTTTAAGAGCGAAGGCTGAAATCATCACGTCTCCACCTGACTCCAGGAGCTGGGGCTTCAAGGAAAACAACAATTCTCATCAGACTCAAGGCAAAATCAGGAGCGTTGGCAGCACCGAGTGGGACGGAGTCTTTATTCTCCGGGATCCCCTGGAGCCGGGTTCCCAGCCTTGTTCTTTCTGTGGCCCCCGCCCAACATGGTATAAAAACTCCACAGCCCACCTGTGCCACAACGACTGTCTAACGCCGGCCCTGCTGGCTGGTTTAGTTTGGCAAATCCCCCCCTGAAACCTGCTCACTGCCCCCCCCCCCGGGGGCTCTGGACCCCTGGCTGAGAACCACGGCCTGGGAGCTCTGTTTAGAAGGGGGGAGCAAAGCTGCTGCTTTTCCCGGTGGCTGAACTCAGGCCCTTAGCGTGGGATATTCCTGCCCTGCCAGCGACCCCAGGAAAGCTCACTGAGCCGCTGCCTGGCCTCAGGGACAGTCTCAGCCGGCAGGGCCCCAGGGGGCAATGAAGCAGCTGGGAACCCTCATTCCCAGAGAAGTGCCCTGGCTCCCTGCTCAGCAGCTGAGAAGTCAATTCCCCCCACGCCCGATGAACCAGCCTGGAGCTCAGTGCAGCGCTGGGGGTTTCTCCTTTCACTCCACTGAAGGCTGCTGTCAGATCTCCCAAAACCAGTGCTCTAGATGAGGCTGGAACTCACAATCACTCCATGCATCACTGCCCTATAAGTACTGCGCATTAACCCTTTGTGCCACTGGACCCCACACTGGATAAACCACATTGACTAGATCTTGACCAACAATTCTGGACCTTGATACAAAACAATGGCTCCCCCTAAGAATGGGGTTGTGTGACCTTCCTTATGTCCTGGCGCCCTCTTGTGGCCATTTCCTTTCCCTTCGATCGGTGAAAAGCTTTGGGGTTTTGTGTACAAACTTTATTTCCTCAGGAGAGACCCAGGAGCGCGGGCTGCCTGCGTCTACCCAGCACCCACTAGCTTAGAAGGTGGCCGACAAACACCCTTAAGACGAGGCAGCCGTCAAAAAAATCATCTCCCGTCTTCCCTTGAGTGACAGCCTGAATCCTTCCTTGTCCGGGCAGAGCCCAAGGACTGGAATCAGAAGCAGCAACAAACCCTCAGTGCGTAGCAGGAACAACCCAAACTGTGCGTTCGAAGGAGCTGTCTCCTTCCTTCGGGGGTCACGTTTGCCATTAGGGTCACTGATTTTCATTTCCCTTCTCTGAGGGCAGAGATGGGGTTTGAGCCACCTCAGGCTGGGATGTGGAGCCCAGGTCCCCACCTGTCAGTCACTCTGGGGACCTGTCTCTGCTCACAGCTGACAGGCTGCCTCCGGCCTCTCCAGCCAGCTCCTGAGCGCTGTGGGGGTGAGTCATTTGCCAAGCATCAGTGGCACACAGGAGAGGCTCTTTCGCCAGGTGCATTGGTGGTGTAGTGGTGAGCAGAGCTGCTCTCCAAGCAGTTGACCTGGGTTCGATTCCCAGCCAATGCAGAGGTGTGAAATCTTCTTGGCTGGGAATTGGTTTAATTTCAGTCACGTTGTATCAGTTTATCAATGGAAGGAGAGAATTAATGTCCCAAATCCCAGCAGCTCACTAAACATCCAGTGGGGGAAGAAAGGGGTGGTACTATACAGTGAGCTGTTGGAGTCACCCTTGTATTACAATGTTTGGTTTATTTTTTAAAAATTTTTCCTTTACTTCCCTCTCCCTGTTGGACTCAGAGCCTTTAAGGTCAGAAGGGACCAGCGTGATCATCTAATCTAGGGTGATCAGACAGCAAGTGTGAAACATCGGGACGGGTGGGGAGTAATAGGAGCCTATATGAGAAAAAGCCCCCAAAATTGGGACTGTCCCTATAAAGTCGGGACATCTGGTCACCCTAATCTAGTCTGACCTCGTGCCTCAAATCATGGGTTAAAGATGTCAAGTTACAGAGAATCCACCATAAACACGAGTTTAAACCTGCCAGTGACCCATGCCCCATGCTGCACAGGAAGGTAAAGCTATTAATCTGAGCTACCGACACACTTCACAGCATGAAATAAACAATTTTCTGTTCAATGAGTTGTGGTCATTTAAATCATATGAAAAATATGGGAAATGCAAGAAATGCACCTTTATTTTTTTTATTTATTTTTTTATTTAAAGCCTCATGGCATTGAAAACCCATGTGATATAGTTAATGTACTACATAATATTTAAGGAAGTTAAGAAAGACATGCTTATAAAGTAAGAGTTTGTTTCTTCTGTAATTAATTGATCCCGGCCCCATCAATTGATCCTGGCCTGGTGTCTGGCCGTGGAATTTACTAGTAACTATTTTTATCCCAGCACATTTAAAGACGAAACTGCTTTACAAAAGTTCCTTTATTTTAGGTTATAGAAACAGGCCACTTCCCCACCTATTTCAAGGAGATGGAATTATCCTGACCACAGGGAACTTAAAATAACATGCTCAAGATCACACATTCCTGAGGAGAAAATAAAGGGAGAAAAAAACAAGAAACAAAAGCACCAAACCCTTGCTGTTTCTACCCAAGTGATCAATGAGACCAGAAAGTGAGACTAGAGAAGTCAGACTGTGCAATTAACTATCTGGTACGACACTAACTCTGCAGTTACTTATAATACCTATATAATACTTATTATATAATTATAATACTTATAATACTTCATATTATATCTTTGTTTAATTGATGAAAACATAAACTAGAGGATTGGAACTGATGTCAGCCGAGGGACGTGTTTGCTAGGCGTCTATGTATTTGCACAGGAAAATGTTGGGTGTTTCCATTCATTATAGGCATCCCTGTTCAGTGGAACTTCTGAACAGAATGGAAATGCTATTATTTTTTTTAAAGGTTTTTAAGGGAGCACTTGGATTTCAACCAGGAACCGCTAGTTCTGCAATCAAACACTCTACCACTGAGCTATACCACCCTGGCCTTTACATAGGTGAGTCAGTGATTTTAAGGATCTTGAAGGACAGGACCTGCCTCAGCGACTTCCTCACTCCCGACCCGCAGCCCCTTCTATCCCAGCCCTGATCTCCCCAGTCACCGCTCTGCCGGTGCCCCTCACTCCCGACCCGCAGCCCCTTCTATCCCAGCCCTGAGCTCCCCAGTCACTGCTCTGCCGGTGCCCCTCACTCCCGACCCGCAGCCCCTTCTTTCCCAGCCCTGAGCTCCCCAGTCACCGCTCTGCCGGTGCCCCTCACTCCCGACCCGCAGCCCCTTCTTTCCCAGCCCTGAGCTCCCCAGTCACCGCTCTGCCGGTGCACCTCACTCCCGACCCGCAGCCCCTTCTATCGCAGCCCTGAGCTCCCCAGTCACCGCTCTGCCGGTGCCCCTCACTCCCGACCCGCAGCCCCTTCTATCCCAGCCCTGAGCTCCCCAGTCACCGCTCTGCCGGTGCCCCTCACTCCCGACCCGCAGCCCCTCCTATCCCAGCCCTGAGCTCCCCAGTCACCGCTCTGCCGGTGCCCATCACTCCCGACCCGCAGCCCCTTCTATCCCCGCCCTGAGCTCCCCAGTCACCGCTCTGCCGGTGCCCCTCACTCCCGACCCGCAGCCCCTTCTATCCCAGCCCTGAGCTCCTCAGTCACCGCTCTGCCGGTGCCCCTCACTCCCGACCCGCAGCCCCTTCTATCCCAGCCCTGAGCTCCACAGTCACCGCTCTGCCGGTGCCCCTCACTCCCGACCCGCAGCCCCTTCTATCCCAGCGCTGAGCTCCCCAGTCACCGCTCTGCCGATGCCCCTCACTCCCGACCCGCAGCCCGTGCTGTCCCAGCCCTGAGCTCCCCAGTCACTGCTCTGTCGAGGCCCCTGTTGGGCGATGCTCTGGAACTGCTCCCTACGAAGCCAGTCAGGACTCTGGAGGAGCCTCCTTGCTGAGCCGACTGTCTCCAGGGCAAGAAGCTTCCCCAGCTTCGACCTTCCTGGGTCTGACCCTGGAGCGTTCAGCATCCCCTTCTTCACCCAGCGGGGCTCGTGGGGAAGCCAGAGGGGCCTGCCCCCGACTCCACTGTCAGATGTGACTCTCAGCCGGCCAGTGAAACAGGAGGTTTATTACACAACAGGAACAGGGTCTAAACCAGAGCTTGTAGGTACAGAGAATAGGACCCCTCAGTCAGGTCCATCTTGGGGGGTGGGGAGGCCAGAGCCCATCTGGACCTCCCTCCATGTGCCCAGCCAGCTCCAAACTCTCCGGCCCCTCCTCTGCCTTTGTCTCCTTCCCGGGCCAGGAGATCACCTGATCCCTTTGTTCCCCAACCCCTTCAGACGGCACCTTTGCAGGGAAGGGGCCCAGGCCAGCAGTTGCCAGGAGACAGGGTGTCGGCCATTCTGTGTCATCACACTGGCCCTCTAGGGCTTTGCAACAATCACACACCCTTATCCCACCACCTAGAGACTTAAGAAATGCAGAGGGGAAACTGAGGCATAGGGGAAACTGAGGCACACACTCAGTATTCAGAGGAAACATTAGGAACAGTCCCACTTTGTTACACCCTCTCTAAATGTTTGTTTAAATCACTTGGTGGTGGCAGCGTGCCGTTCAAGGACAAAAACGTGCCTTGGGGACGTTTTTATCCTAAACTGGTAAAAATAAGCTTAGGGGGTGTTTCATGCATGTCCCCACATCTGTACACTAGAGTTCAGAGTGAACCCTGACAACCTCCTTCCCAGGGCTCTAGCTGAACCCAGAGCATTGGCCAGAGTGGCCAAGAGGCTCCAGCCCTGAAGGGAGCAGGACTTTCAGCACAAAGGGGAAAGTGAACAAAGCACAACCACGAAGGGACTCGAACCCTCAATTGTCTGATCCGAAGTCAGACGCCTGATCCATTAGGCCACGCGGTCACATGGGGAAAGTCTCTCCAAGCCACTTCTTTGGAAAAGACGGACACTGTGTTTGTCGGGTCATCTACGGAGGGGGCAGAGACACTCTGGGCACAAGGAGTCGAGTTCCCAGCGAGATGTGAGACTCAGTTCTATGGAGCCTGGGGCAGGATTTGGTCGGGAGGCTTAAGCATGGGGGATTGGGGGGCAGAGGCCGGACCGGCTGTCTAGGTGCGGAGATTTAGTGGCACTGGGGCACAGGAGGGAGGAGCAGGAGGAATCCTGCTGATGGGCTGTGGCCATGGAGAAAAAGAGGAAGGGCTCCTGGGCCTTTTTTTTGCCTCTCTTTTACCTGCCTGCTCTTGTGGTGGAAGGGGGGAAGCTGCACTCACTGAACTGGGCTAGCTCGGTCAGTGGAGCATCAAACTCTTAGTCTGGGGTTCAAGCCCCATATCTGGGCTCTCAGCTTTTTAAGTTCCCTTGTGTGCCAGGAGCCAAATGATCCCTGGTGGTGTCCAGAGCCACCCCCGGGTTCCCAGAAGCCCTGGCCATTTCCTGGACAGGCCCCTTGCTCCTGCTGTGTCCTTAGAATCATAGAATATCAGGGTTGGAAGGGACCTTAGAAGATCATCTAGTCCAACCCCCTGCTCAAAGCAGGAACAATCCCCAATTTTTGCCCCAGATCCCTAAATGGCCCCCTCAAGGATTGAACTCACAACCCTGGGTTTAGCAGGCCAATGCTCAAACCACTGAGCTATCCCTCCCCTCCCTTAGGAGTCAGGAGAGAGGCTCACACCCACAGGAGCAGGCCCAGACAGCGCAGTCTGGGGCTGGCAGGAAGCGCTGGGGGGCCAGGTGCTGAGAGACCCGAGGGGAGAGAGGGAGAGAAGCGATGAGGACAGAGTGCCAGTGTAAAGGGGGTTATGGTCCTGCTAGTGCAGCAAACTTTCCTGGCTTATCCACGACCCCGGTGGAATGGGCTAGAGAAAGGCCCTGAGTCCCCACTCCCACTCCCTCACCCAGAGGCAGCCTGACCTCGAGGACTCTCTGTCTACTCTCCTGTGTGGCAGAGTCCTCGTGACCCCGACAAGGCTGGGCCCAGGATTCCTGGGGGGCTCGACCCCCAATCGTGTTGTGGTCACTTAGAACAGGGGCTGGGGTGTCCCCACTCTGGGGTTCTCTCTCTGCTCTGGATGCTTCCCTGACCCACGGATCGTTGCATGTGCTTCAAGCAAATCCAATGGATTAAAGAGCAATCCATTTAAACCATAAGGAAAATGGGAACGGTTCAAGGGAAACACGTCACCTCATTCTGTGGCTCAGGGATATCGCAAACAGCGTCTCTGGGACAGATGGGACGTTCACAGTCTCCCCCTCACATGTCCCAGGCCCTGGCTGTGGTGCAGGGATGCCACCGGTCGGACACGTGCTCTGGCGGTGGCCCCATGCCCTCAGGCTCTTGATGGCAGGACCCTTCCTCCTAGCATCGGCCCCCATGTCGGGGTTATGATCCCACATTGAGGGCACGGAGGGAGCCCCACTCAGCCCTCGTCTGCCCCAGCTCTTCCCCAACCCTTCCCTCAAACTGGGCCCCTGGCTCCTGGCCCAGCCTCGTTCCCCTTACCCCTGTCTGCGCCCCTCTCCCTAGGAAGCCATGGCCCTGCTCCCAGCCCCGGTTCTCAACCGCGGCTTCCGAAGGGCCGCAGACACGGACAAGAGGGCACAGTGTGAAAAGTTTGGGGACCACTGGATTAGGGTGACGTCCTCAATCACTTCTATGCAGTCCAATAAAAGGTATTTCTCACCCACCTCGCCCCTCCATCAGGACGGACTCGGTATGTTCTGCCGCCCTTCACTCGGACAGGAAGGAGAATAACATTTCATTCCACTCAATGCTACAGTGATTTGTAACCCAACACCAGCCAAAACTGGTTCCTTTGGCAAAGCGGCCCCATCATGCTGCATACCCAGGCCGAGTAGGGGTGTCTGGGCAAACACGGTCTGGTCCTGACGTCTTTCCCCAGCTCATCACTCGATGTGAGGGGGGAGCTCATCCAGACCCTGCATACACTTAGTATTTAAAAACTCCTGAGTGTCCCTCTCTCTGCTGGACTTTGATTTCTGCTCCTGTCCTTTTTTTAACAACTCAGAGGAGGTGGCCAAGTGGTTAAGGTGATGGGCTGCTAATCCATTGTGCTTTGCATGCATGGGTTCGAATCCCATCCTCATCGAATGCATTTAATCTTCTTCTTCCTTTAGAAGCAACCATCTCCCCTTTTGGTACAATGAGAGACCAAAGGGTAGGAATAAATGTTAAATTTTCACAATGGTGAGGGTTAACTAGTGGTGTTCCCCAAGGGTCAGTCCTAGGACCAATCCTATTCGACTTATTCATAAATGATTTGGAAGAAGGGGTAAACAGTGTGGTGGCAAAGTTTGCAGATGATACTAAGGTGCTCAAGATAGTTAAGACCAAAGCAGACTGTGAAGAACTACAAAAAGATCTCACAAAACTAAATGATTGGGCAATAAAATGGCAAATGACATTTAATGTGGCTAAATGTAAAGTAATGCACATTGGAAAAAATAACCCCAACTATACATAGAATATGATGGGGGCTAATTTAGCTACAACTAATCAGGAAAAAGATCTTGGAGTCATCATGGATAGTTCTCTAAAGATGTCCATGCAGTGTGCAGCGGCAGTCAAAAAAGCAAACGGGATGTTAGGAATAATTAAAAAAGGGATAGAGAATAAGATGGAGAATATCTTACTGCCCCTATACAAATCCATAGTGCGCCCACATCTTGAATACTGCGTACAATTGTGGTCTCCTCATCTCAAAAAGGATATACTGGCATTAGAAAAGGTTCAGAGAAGGGCAACTAAAATGATTAGGGGTCTGGAACGGGTCCCATATGAGGAGAGATTAAAGAGGCTAGGACTTTTTAGCTTGGAAAAGAGGCGACTAAGGGGGGATATGATAGAGGTCTATAAAATTATGAGTGGTGTGGAGGAAGTGAATAAGGAAAAGTTATTTACTTGTTCCCATACTATAAGAACTAGGGGCCACCCAATGAAATTAGTGGGCAGCAGGTTTAAAACAAATAAAAGGAAATTCTTCTTCACACAGCGCACAGTGAACCTGTGGAACTCCTTGCCTGAGGAGGCTGTGAAGGATAGGACTATAACAGGGTTTAAAAGAGAACTGGATAAATTCATGGAGGTTAAGTCCATTAATGGCTATTAGCCAGAATGGGTAAGGAATGGTGTCCTTAGCCTCTGTTTGTCAAAGGGGGGTGATGGATGGCAGGAGAGAGATCACTTGATCACTACCTGTTGGGTCCACTCACTCCGGGTCACCTGGCATTGGGCACTGTCGGTGGACAGGATACTGGGATGGATGGATAGTTGAACCCCAGGCTTTAGCATGATCTTTGGGCTTGTATTCTGGAAATGCAGGAGTGGCATTACCTGCCACGAGCCCCTCATTTCACGCTCCCCAGCAGAGAAAAGCAGCGTGGGCTTGTGAACCCAGAGGGCCCTTGCGGGTGATCTTTCTTCTCTTGCTCTTTCTCAGCGAGGGGAAGGAAAGAAGCCTCCTTCAAGCTGGAGTCACAAGGGTGACGTAAGGATGACTTCCTGGGAGCCGGTTCCAGGTCTTTGCTCTACCAGCCAGGGCCGGCTCTGCTACCAGCTGACCCATCGAAGAGCTGCCACCACTTTCTCCAGCTTCTCCACCCGGTATGGGAGGTAAACCACCCGGTGTCACTGTTGCTCTCTGAGAGATGCTGTGTGCATTACCCCACGTGGCCACCCGGTGTCACTGTTGCTCTCTGAGAGAGACGCTGTGTGCATTACCCCACGTGGCCACCCGGTGTCACTGTTGCTCTCTGAGAGAGACGCTGTGTGCATTACCCCACGTGGCCACCCGGTGTCACTGTTGCTCTCTGAGAGAGATGCTGTGTGCGTTACCCCACGTGGCCACCCGGTGTCACTGTTGCTCTCTGAGAGAGACGCTGTGTGCATTACCCCACGTGGCCACCCGGTGTCACTGTCGCTCTCTGAGATAGACGCTGTGTGCATTACCCCACGTGGCCACCCGGTGTCACTGTCGCTCTCTGAGAGAGACGCTGTGTGCGTTACCCCACGTGGCCACCCGGTGTCACTGTCGCTCTCTGAGAGAGACGCTGTGTGCATTACCCCACGTGGCCACCCGGTGTCACTGTTGCTTTCTGAGAGAGATGCTGTGTGCATTACCCCACGTGGCCACCCGGTGTCACTGTCGCTCTCTGAGAGAGACGCTGTGTGCGTTACCCCACGTGGCCACCCGGTGTCACTGTTGCTCTCTGAGAGAGACGCTGTGTGCATTACCCCACGTGGCCACCCGGTGTCACTGTTGCTCTCTGAGAGACGCTGTGTGCATTACCCCACGTGGCCACCCGGTGTCACTGTTGCTCTCTGAGAGAGACGCTGTGTGCGTTACCCCACGTGGCCACCCGGTGTCGCTGTTGCTCTCTGAGAGAGACGCTGTGTGCATTACCCCACGTGGCCACCCGGTGTCGCTGTTGCTCTCTGAGAGAGATGCTGTGTGCGTTACCCCACGTGGCCACCCGGTGTCACTGTTGCTCTCTGAGAGAGACGCTGTGTGCGTTACCCCACATGGCCACCCGGTGTCACTGTTGCTCTCTGACGGGAGGGGCAGATCCCCGTTCCAGAGTTTCTCTAGTTTCCTGGTTATCACATTTGCCTGACATGCAAAAGGCCCCTGGTTTTAAACGAGGCAGAAAGTTTTACTTTTCCCAGCTCCCTTAGCCGCGATCAGCTGTTTGCTGGGCAGGCTCAGATCAGCTGCGTCCTGCCTCCCTGCTCCGGCAGGGGCCGAGTGAGTCTCACACACACACGAAAACACCCTTAGGGTGAGGTGCGGGCGGGAGCACAACCCGCCCCGGCTCACCTAGGGCCGCCCCGCACCTCTTGGGCTGATGGCCATGGCGTCCGCGAGTATGGCTGCTCCCGGCCAGCCAGGCTCCGCTCCGGCCACAGCAGGCAGCCGGTGACCCAAGGGAGCCCAGCTAGGCTGGGGCTGGGTGCAGTGGGGGATTAGGGGGAGGAGAAGCCTCGGACCCCGGCAGGAGCAATGCTGGGTGGGGGAGGGGGGGGAAGGTGGAGAAGCCCCAGACCCCGGCAGGAGCTGCACTGTAGCGGGGAGGGAGAAGAGGAGCCACCCTGGGGCAGAGAAGAGAAGCCCTGGACCCTGGCAGAAGATGTGGGGCTTAAGTCCCCGGCTCGGGAGCCCCACCCACCCTAGTGGCAGAAGCTGCAGGGCTGAAGCCCTGACCCCACTCTGTGTGGAGCTGGTATCTCCATTTCCCCCACCACCGCACAGCCATGAATGGATTTAGCCTAGGAGGCAGGGTCAGGATTGGCCCCATTTGGCAGGTGGGATCTAGGGCACACAGAGGTGAAGGGACTTTCCCAAGGCTAAGCAGGGAGTCTGTGGCAGAGCAGAGACTCAAACCCAGAACACCTGAACCCTGTGCCTTAACCACTAGGCAACCTTCCCACCCCAGGAGGGGGAACTTCCTCTGCCACTTTCAATGTGTGGGTGGGAGCAGCCACTAGACAGAGCTGCCAGGAGGTGGGGAGCAGAGAGAGATGGGAAAAGGGACATGGATGGGTGTAGTGGGGTGGTTACCAGCTCCTGCCCGGGAGGGGTTAAAACAGCCCTACAGAGGGAGCAGTCAGGGGACGGGCAGTCAGGGGACATGGAATGGGGGGGCTGGATAGGGCGTGGGAGTCCCAGGGGGCCTGTCAGGGGTGGGGGTGTGGTTAGGGGCCGGGGCAGTCAGGGGACAGGAGGGTTGGATAGTTGGAGGGGTCCCGGGGGGTGATTAGGGGTGGAGGGGGGGGGTCTCTCGAGGGGGCGGTCAGGGAACAAGGAGCAGGGGCGGGGTTGGATCGGTCAAGGATTTGGGGCGGGGGCTGTCAGGGGTGGGGGTGTGGAGAGGGGTCGGGGCAGTCAGGGGACAGGTAGCGGGTAGGGCCCTAGGGAGGCAGTTACAGTGGGGGAGTCTCAGGAGGGGGCGGTCAGGGGACAAGGAGCAGGGAGGCTTAGATAGGGGGTGGGATCCGGGGGGCAGTTAGGGGCAGGGTCCCAGGAGGGAGCAGTCAGGGCACAAGGAGCACGGGGGGTTGGGGGTTTTGAGGGGGCTGGAAGTGGGAGGGAGTGGATGGGGGCAGGGCTAGGGCAGGGCTCCCTGGGTGCACACCCTAGTGAAATGTGCTGCGCACGCCTATGGCTGCTACAGTTATTTCATGGAGTGTCTGGGACGGGGGAAAAGCTGAGTTCACTCCAGGTGGAGGGAAAAAAGGACCCTGAAAATCTCAGGCCCTCAGGGAAAACCCAACTGCTGCTACCAGGGTCGCTGAGGTGCTGGAGATCTGCACGGGAACGGGACTGTGTGAACTGTCCAGGTGGGGAATGAATAACAATCTACAGCTAGATCCACCCCATTAACCACCGACACAGGCTAATCACGCTGCAGAGAGACAGGAAACCGGGAGCGATTCTTTGCTGTTCAGCCATAGAAACAGGGACCCAATTGCACCGCAGTGAATGTGCTGGGGAAAGCTGGACTTTACAGGCAGGTGGAAATAGCAGATCCTAGAAACACCTGGAGCTCCCCACCCCACTTCTGCCACCAGGGGCAGGGATTGAGCTGTCCATAGAGCCCCTCCCCCACACACACACACCATGGCAGCACCCCCCCAATGCAGGGGAGAGGCTGAGTGTATCTCTGCACCCTGAGTCCAGGGCACGACTCTCTCTGCCCAACGCATAGAATCTGGCCCTGGTGCAAAGTGACCCCAAAGAACCAGCAACCTCCACGAGAGCATGATTGTGGGGTGGGGTGGGGTGGGCTGGGGCGGGGCGGGGCGGGGGGGGAGGCTGCTGTGGAAGGAGGCAGGCTCTGAGTGTGAACAGCCAGGCAATCAGGTCTGTTTGGGGATGTAGCTCAGTGGTAGAGCACGTGCTTCGCGTGTATGAGGTCCTGGGTTCAATCCCCAGCATCTCCAGGTTTGCTTTTCACCCGGCTGCTTTGCTCACACCCAGCTGGGATGTGGCTGACCTGTCTCCCTGCACAAGTTTCAATCTGAGCAGTGAGGGCAAAGTGCCAATGGCAGGAGAGCTCTGGGTGGGTTTCACCAAAGGTCCCTCCAGCCCAGTGTCCTGTCTTCCGACTGGCCAATGCCAGGTGCCCCAGAAGAGGGAATCATCAAGTGATCCATCCCCTGTTGCCTATTCCCAGCTCCTGGCAAACAGAGGCTAGAGACACCAACCCTGCCCAGCCTGGCTAATAGCCATTGCTGGCCCTGTCCTCCATGAAAGTATCTAGTTCTGTTTTGAGCCCTGTTCTAGTCTTGGCCTTCACAACATCCAACATCCTCTGGGAGAAAGCTCCACAGGTGGACTGTTGTCGTGTGACCCACGTCCCCCTCTAAGGCAGCGGGTTTCAAACTTTTTTTCTGGTGACCCAGTTGAAGAAAATTGTTGATGCCCACGACCCAACGGAGCTGGGTATGAGGGGCTTGGGAGGGGCTCAGGGCTGGGGCAGGGGATTGGGGTACAGGGGTGAAGGCTGCAGGGGGGCAGAGAATGAGGGGTTCAGGGTGTGAGGGGGGCTCTAGGCTGGGGCAGGGGGTTGGGGTGTGGGAGGGGGTCAGGGCTCTCGGCTGGGGGTTCAGGCTCTGGGGTGGGGCCAGGGATGAGGGGTTTGGGGTACAGGAGGGGCTCGGAGTTTGAGGGGGGCTCCAGGCTGGGGCAGGGGGTTGGGGTGCAAAAGGGGGTCAGGGCTCTGGTGTGGGAGTGCTGGCTCTGGTGTGGGGCCAGGTATGAGGGTCTTGGGGTGCAGGAAAGGGCTCCTGCTTTGGGGGGAGGCTCAAGTCTCCAGCAGGGGATTGGGGCACACGGTTGGGGTGTGGGGTTACCTCGCACAGCTCCTGGTCAGTGGAACAATAGGGTGGGGGCATTGGCAGGGAGTCAGGTGTGGGCAGATACCCGGCCTTAGCCAGAGCCGGGCACCATGGCGTAGCTGGTTAAAGCCCCTGTCTTGAAAACAGGAGATCCTGGGTTTGACTCCCAGTGTTGCCTTGGCGAGTGGCTTCTGGGGCACCTGGTATTGGCTAATGTGAGAAAACAAGATACAGAACTGTATAGACCTTCGGTCTAGCCCAGTCTGGCTGTTCCCATGGTTTCAATTACACTCCCAGGCGCTGATAACAGAGTTATTGAAAGTATCAGAGGGGGAGCCGTGTTCGTCTGGATTTGGGGCTCACCAACAGATCCCGTAGTCACTGATCTGCCCCCCCATAGGGGTGTTTCCTTGCCTGGGTGAATGAGACCCCAGACTGTTGTCCCCATCCCCTGGGGTCCCATCACTCCCCTACCCAAAGACAGCTCAGTCCCCACAAGTGCTCTCAAGGCGGGGTGAGCGGCTCCTGGCGCTCCACTCCCCAGCTCCACCAGTTCTGCTCTCTCCTCCCCCGGTCTCCTGAGACTTCAGGCCTCAGCGCTGGGCTGGACCCAAGCCTGGCAGGGACTGGCAACACCCAGATACCTTCTGCCTGGGAGAGGCTCCCCACAGAGCCCACCTCGCGCTGCTGTAGGAGGGAGCCCGCAATCAGAAGCCAAAGCTCCAAACATTCCTCCCATCCTGCGTCAGACAGGGCAGCCGGATCAGCACCTTCACGGGAAGGCAGCAACAGAGGCAAGGAGACCGAGCTTCCACCTCCACCAGGTGAGAACGCAGCCATCTGGGAGGAACCTGCTATATGCCCAGAGGCCTTTATTCCTCCAGCCTGCGGGGACAGAGGGGATGTCAGGAAGTTGCCCCTTCGATCCCCCACACAAAAAGACCCTTCTTAGGAAAGGCAAAATCCTGAAGGGAAAAAGTAACATCAAAGAGGACTCCCGAGAGACAGAATTTTTAAGACGTTAATTAATAGTTACTCACCTGAGCAGGGACTTGAACCCTGGACCCTCAGATTAAAAGTCTGATGCTCTACCAACTGAGCTAGCCAGGCTCATGAAATTAACACAGCAAGTTGGTATGAAGGAGAAGCTATGCAAGAAAAAGGAAGCAGGAAACAATAGGGAAAACCTACTGCTCTTTCTCTCTCTTCCCAGCCCTAGCCTGGGGCTGGGCTCATATTATTGCAGGTTAAGAAGAGGGGAAAGTATCTGCATCTACCAGCCTGTTATAGCTGTACAAGAATCAGGCACAATACAGAGGTACCCATCTCCGAGTGCCGAATGGTTGGATTGGCTAATGCAACCTGTAGAAGTCCATGGCACACTGGGATAGAAAGTCAAGTGTACATCATCATCATCATCATCATTTCAAAGGGAGAATGATAGGAAGGTTCACAATTGACTAAGTAGCTACATACAAACCTCATTGGCTATTCATGCTCATTAGTGTCACTGTGGATTGAGCTTTTTTCCTATCTGTCTCCCTTCTCAAACATCAGCAGTACCTTGAGCAGGTGTGTGCTTCCTTCAGATGCCCGCTTAGATGTCAGGATGCTGGGAAGGTTTTTGGAGACTGTGAAAATCAAAGCTCTGTCCAGTGACTCATAGCAAAATGTGGGCATGTTCCCACCATGCACCTTTAATCGCAGTACTGAGATGTGAGGGTTGGGCACGGTGGGCGTTGAAGCCGTTTATGGCTCTACTATTATGTTTCTAGTGTCAGCAGGAGGCTGGGCTAGAGGGCAGGTCAGGCCCGGAGGGAATGGTGGGGCAACCACAAAGAAAGACACCGACTCTTCGGATGACTGGACACTCTGCGCCTAATTAATGCCACAGCATCGTATCCCCTTTGGCAGAGCTGCTGTGAGGAGCATCTTCAGCGACGAAGGCAGGTCTCCGCAGCAGTGGCTCTCCGGGGTTCTGTGGCCATTAAACGTCTGGCCATGGTGGAAAAACATCGTGAGTCAGCAGCAGAGGGGAGGCGGGCGGGGCTGGGATCTGGGACGTGGATGGGCCTTGATTCCATCCTGCTGGTCTCTGGTTGAGGGCAGGTGTGACGAACTAGGACTGTTGTTAAGGTTTCCCTGAGTACTGTGTGAGTGCCTCAGTTTCCCCTATGCGGTGCTTGAGTATCTAGGTGGTGGGACAACGGTGCATGATTGTTACAAAGCCCTAGAAGGCAGAGGCCTGGACACAGAGAATGGCTCTGTCTCCTGGCAACAGATGGCCCGGCCCCTTCCCCGGCAAAGGTGAGAGCTGAAGGTGTGGGAACAAAGGGATCAGGTGACCTCCTGGCCCGGGAAGCAGACAAAGGGGGAGGAGGGGCTGGAGAGTTTGAGTTTGGAGCTGGCCAGAGAAGAGGGGAGAGAGGCAGACAGGGTCTGGCCTCCCTGCCCCGGCTGGAGCTGTGGGGCGAAATGCAGGGAGCCCCAGGCTGGGGTCTAAGCTCCCTGCCCCCCGGAAGGACCCGACTGAGGGGTCCTGGATGTACTGACAAGCTCTGGTTGGACTGTGTTCCTGGCATCTCTAATAAACCTTCTGTTCTACTGGCTGGCTGAGACTCCCAGTGAATCCGGGGAAGAGGGGTGCAGGGCCGGACTCCCCCACACTCCGTGACAACTGGTGGCAGCGGCAGGACGTTCTGCACCCCGTGAACGGCGCTTCCTGCAGTAAGTAACTGGGGAGCAGTAGAACGAAGGGGGGCTAACGAGGACCAGGCGTGCTGAAGGCTCACGGAGGAGCGGTTTCGGGGAGCGGAGGAGCTACGCTTAACCCCTGGGAGTGTGTGACCAGCGAGAAGGACTGTGCAATGATGGGGTCCCCCTGGGGGCTACAGTGAGCAGTCCCAGGGGTGGAGGAGCCTGCGGCTTGGCCCTGGGAGAGAGAAGGATTTTTGCAGTGACAGGGTTCCCCTGGGGGTGCCGTGAGTGGACCCAGGGGCGGAGGAGCTGCAGCTCGACCCTGGCAAAGAGGCGGTGACCTGGAGAAGGGCTGGCACACTTGGGATTCTTCCTGGAAACCGTGGGGAGCTAAGAGCACACAGGCCTGCGGATCCACAGCAAACTTGGGAGCAGTGAAGTGATGGCCTATCACCTTCTCCTTAAGAAGAGCATTGTAACCCTGTGCAAAAAGAGAGGGCTGCCCATTGGGAAGCTCACTAAAGCCCAGTTAATCACGCGGCTGGAGGAGGATGACCATTCCAGGGAGCAGATTCCTGACCCCAATGGGGCTACAGCAGGATCTGGGAGCAGCTGGAGTGATAGCCTGGCATCCCCAAGAGTCTGGTCCCCAACCAGACGGGGGTCTTCACGATCGGGTTCCCCAGCAGGGGATCGGAGACGGATGGGACTGGAGCGGAGTCCGAGAGAGCAAGAGGACTGTGAGAGACAGCGAGACTCCGAGAAAGACCTACAGAAGAAGCAGCAGCGTGAACTTGCGGTGGTGGAATGGAGAGGCATAGGGGACTGGCCAGGAGTAAGTGGGGACAGATCCCGGGGTGCCAGCTCCGCAGGGAACCTCGATCCTAAATTGCTGCCCTTGGTTAAGGAGGGTGGAGATGTGGAGGCCCACCTCACTGCCTTGGAGCAGGCTGGTGATTGGAACCAGGGAGACCCTGCGGAAAAGCCCCGGGATCTAACCCCCTTGCTGGGTCCCAAGGCCATAAACTCCACCAGCCAGATGGGTGGGATGGTGGACGGATTTCCACTCCTGGCCCTGGACTCAAGCCCTATGGACCCCCAGTGGGAGCGGAAGGTGATGGTCAATGGAGAGACATTCGGGGGGTGGCAAGACCCCGGGACAGAGAGAATTGTGGTCAGGCCCCGGGTGGTGCACCCCCACCAGATGCTGAGGGGCTGTGTGACCTGGGTGAGGGTCCCAGGGACGGACCCATTCGCCCTGCCTATGGCCCAGATCCCTGTGCAGACCCAGGAGGGGTCGGGCTGGCTGGTGGCTGGGGGTCTCCAGGATGTCAGCTGTAAGGTGCTGTTGGGGGGTGACTGTGTATCTTTGGGACAGGATCCAGGCCCTGGCCCTGTAACGGCCGAGGATTTGAATCTGAACTCAGGAAACCAATTGGCTAACAGGGAAATGGTCAGTGAAAATGTAAATGACCTGGCTGGCAGGGGGGAGGAGCTGCCAGGCTCGGGTTACCTGCCTGCCTGTAACCAGACCCCTAGGGCGGGGTGGGACAGAGAGATGCTCCCCGCCCCCCTGCACAATGGAGAGGTGGCTCAGGCAGTCTCTGATGCAGAGAGCGAAGCAGCGAGCTCGCTGCCTGGCCCCACAGGGACAGCCAGGGCAGCGCTGAGCACGGGGGGAGCAGAGACCCCAGCTGAGTGGGGGGACACACAGGCAGGGCAGGACAGCTGCCAACCAGGCTTGCCTGGTCCAGAGGTGCTGCCGGGAAGTGATTCCATGGCAGAGAGGGAGCCACCAAGGGCAGGGCTCAGTGGGGCGGTGACCCCAGGCCTGGCCAGTGAGCTGCAGAGGGATCCCACCTTGGAGAAGCTAAGGGAACTTGCTGGCCACAGCGCTGCAAACCCCCTTGGGGAAGACTGCAGAGACAGATCCCTGTGGGAGAAGGGATTCCTGTGCCGGGAATGGGCTTCCCAAGGGGAAGTACAACTGTGGGGAATCAGGAGGCAGCCGGTGAGGCCCCAGAAGTATCATCACCAGCTATTACGCCTGGCCCAGGGTAAGGAAGAAGATCCCTGGAGGTCCCTGCCCATCAGAGAGGAACCTTTCCAGAAGGTGGCTATGAATAGGGTGGGCCCCCTCAGCAGGGCAACCCGGTCGGGGAAGAAGTACATTCTGGTGGTGGTAGATTTCGCCACCTGCTACCCCGAGGCGGTGCCCTTATCCTCCATTGAAGCAGACACCGTGGCGGATGCGCTGCTGACCGTTTTCAGCCGAGTGGGGTTCCCCAAGGAAGTCCTGACAGACCAAGGGTCCAACTTCATGTCGGCCCTGCTCCAGTGCTTGTGGGAGAAATGTGGGGTCCGGCACAGCTGGGCCTCAGCATATCATCCCCAGTCCAATGGGCTGGTGGAGAGGTTCAATGGGATGCTAAAGATGATGCTGAAAACTTTTATGAACCAGCACCCGCAGGACTGGGACAAGTACCTACCGCACCTGCTGTTCGCCTACAGGGAAGTGCCCCAGGAGTCTACCGGATTCTCGCCCTTCGAACTGTTATACGGCAGGAGGGTACGGGGGCCCCTGGACCTGATGAGAGACGAATGGGAGGGGGAGGCGGCCCCCGAGGGAGAGTCAGTGGTGGAGTATGTCCTGACCTTCCGAGAGAGACTTACTGAGCTCATGGGCCTGGCCAAGGGAAATCTGGCCAGAGCCCAGAGGAAGCAAAAGGTCTGGTATGACCGCACGGCACGGGCCCGCGCCTACGCCACGGGGGATCAGGTGATGGTTCTCATTCCCGTGAGGAAAAACAAGCTGCAGGCCGCTTGGGAAGGCCCTTTCAAGGTTGTCAAGCAGCTAAATGAGGTAAATTATGTGGTGGAGCTGTCTAACCGGGCACACCACTGCCGGGTGTACCATGTCAATATGATGAAGCCATATTATGACAGGGGGAATGTGGTGCTGGCCATGTGTGGACATTGGGAGGAGCAGGGAAGTGACCCTCTAGTAGATCTATTCCCTGAGACAGGAGCTGGCTCCTCCCAAGAAACAATCCCTCTCTCTGATCAGCTAACCCCTGCCCAGCAAGCTGAGATCAGAGGGGTGCTGCATCTGTACCGACAGCTGTTTTCCAACCAGCCGGGTCGCACTAATCTGACTGTCCACCGGGTGCAGACAGGAGCGCACCAACCTATAAGATGCTCCCCATTCCGAGTCACAGGGAAGACAGCTCGGGACCTGGAAAGAGAGGTCAAGGACATGCTGGCTTTGGGGGTGATCCAACCGTCGTCCAGCCCTTGGGCCTCGCCGGTGGTGCTGGTCCCCAAAAAGGATGGGTCGATCCGGTTCTGTGTGGACTATTGGAGCTCAATGCCATCACTGTATCTGATGCCTACCCCATGCCCCGGCCGGACGAGCTCCTAGACAAGCTGGGAGGGGCTCGGTACCTTACCACCATGGATCTTACAAAGGGCTACTGGCAAGTGCCACTGGATGCAGATGCCCGGCTGAAATCTGCCTTCATTACCCCTCTGGGGCTCTACGAGTTCCTGACCCTGCCTTTCGGCCTCAAGGGAGCTCCAGCCACCTTCCAGCGCCTGGTGGATCGGCTACTGAAGGGGATGGAGAGCTTCGCTGTGGCGTATATCGATGACATCTGTGTCTTTAGCCAGACCTGGGAGGACCATGTGTCCCAAGTTAAACAAGTGCTGGACCGACTCCGGGAGGCTGGGCTGACCGTAAAAGCGGAGAAGTGCAAGGTGGGGATGGCTGAAGTGTCCTACCTGGGACACCGGGTGGGGAGCGACCACCTAAAGCCAGAACCAGCCAAGGTGGAGGTGATCCGGGACTGGCCCACTCCACAAACTAAAAAGCAGGTCCAGGCCTTTATTGGGATGGCGGGGTACTATCGAAGATTTGTGCCCCACTTTAGCGCCATAGCCACCCCCATCACTGAGCTATGCAAGAAGGGGAAGCCAGACAAGGTGGTCTGGACCGAGGAGTGCCAGAGGGCTCTCTGTGCACTGAAGGAGGCTTTGATCAGGGGCCCGGTTCTGGCAAACCCAGACTTTGACAAGCCCTTTCTGGTGTTCACCTACGCCTCAGACATGGGACTGGGGGCGGTGTTAATGCAGGAGGATGAAACGGGGCAGAGACACCCCATCGTGTATTTAAGCAAGAAGCTGCTACCCCGGGAGCAGAATTATGCGGCCATCGAGAAGGAATGCCTGGCCATGGTGTGGGCCCTCAAGAAACTAGAGCCGTATCTATTCGGGCGACACTTCACCGTGTACACCGACCACTCGCCCCTGACCTGGCTACACCAGATGAAAGGGGCCAACGCCAAGCTCCTGAGGTGGAGCCTGCTCCTGCAGGATTACGACATGGACGTGGTCCATGTGAAGGGAAGCGCCAACCTGATAGCGGATGCGTTGTCCTGGAGAGGGGGCCCTGAACTTCCCCAGGCCACTGGTCAGAGTGACCCCGCTCAGTTCAGTCTCGAAGGGGGGAGTGATGTGACAGAGTAGAGAGCGAGATGGATCTGACCTGAGAGGCTGGCTGCATTGGGAATGCGAGACTTTACCTGAGGCTGTAACATGAGCCAGGACCGGGGTTGGGAGGTGACACCTTTGGCTGGGAGAATGGACAGGCTAGAGGAGGGGCCCCGGGGGAGGGGAAGAGCCTGCTGGAGGTTTGGCTTTTTGTTTTCAGTTTGGAGCTGGCTTGGGAAGAGGAGGGGAGGGGGGCAGACAGGGTCTGGCCTCCCTGCCCCATTTGGAGCTGTGGGGCGAAATGCAGGGAGCCCCAGGCTGGGGTCTAAGCTCCCTGCCCCCCGGAAGCACCCGACTGAGGGGTCCTGGATGTACTGACAAGCTCTGGTGGGACTGTGTTCCTGGCATCTCTAATTAACCTTCTGTTCTACTGGCTGGCTGAGACTCCCAGTGAATCCGGGGAAGAGGGGTGCAGGGCCGGACTCCCCTATACTCCGTGACACAGGCATGTCTGCCTTTTCTCAGTGGGTCCATTGTATCGCTGATGGCTCCTAATGGGCCATCAGCAGGCCTGTATGGTCGCAGTTATTGTCAATAACGTCACACCTCCAACGCAAAATTGATGCAGGAAAGGATGACACAAACATCACTGACTGCAGCCCAAGAGCTCCCCATCCCTGGGTCTGTTTTACTACAGCTAGTATTGGGTTAGAAGTCGTACCAGTGGGTAACAGAAATGGTTTACCAAAGTCATGTTTCATAACATGATTGAATCTTTTTACCAACTCAAGGTAAAACTTGGTTAGAACAATAGTGGATTGGATCTGCTTTTGCAGCATGGTCCCTGTGTGTTTTATGTGATATTGCCAAGAGCTAAAGAACATCGCTACTTTATTCCTACAAGCTCTGGCCCATGTTTGGAACCCAATTAACATTAAGTCAATGTAGATATTACTGTTGTTTATAGCACAGACATTTTGGCATTTAGCCATGAAAGCAATGTGGTAGTGTGCCTCAGTTTCCCTTTTTATACAGCACATCAGGTCTGGAATGTCTTTTCACTTGTGAAAAGTTTTAATACTTTTTTTTAGGCATTAACTGTGCAACATTAGTATAACAAGGCCTTTTAACATACAGTGTGTTTTTATGTAGTTCTTTTAACATGTCCCAGGGATTTTCCAAAAGATTAGGCACATTGTACATTCTTTTAGTTTTTGGTAACAACACAATAGTTACACAAATTACCATGAGCAATAACAACAAATTCATTGCAAGTCATAGAATCATAGAATCTCAGGGTTGGAAGGGACCTTAGGAGGTCATCTAGTCCAACCCCCTGCTCAAAGCAGGACCAACCCCAACTAGATCATCCCAGCCAGGGCTTTGTCAAGCCTGACCTTAAAAACCTCTAAGGAAGGAGATTCCACCACCTCCCTAGGTAACCCATTCCAGTGCTTCACCACCCTACTAGTGAAAAAGTTTTTCCTAATATCCAACCTAAAACCTAGTTGCTAACAGTGGTGGAACTAAACTGGTGGTAGCAGCGGTAGGAAGTTTTTGACAAAAGTGCCTAGAATAGACAAGGCCTTAAAGCATTAACTAATATAGGGTGGCTAACAGACTAGTCACTACGCTTGAGGCTCACTCGCTAGCTAGTGCATCTCAGACCACTAGCATCCACTCAAGTGCCTCAGCCCCTCACCATTTCTAGCTTCCTGCGAAAGCAGTGATCTGAGTCATTGTGGGTTGCAGGAGAGTCCAAGGAAAGGATTGCTGTGCTGAGGGGTCCAAGTCAAGAAAAGTCAACTTCAGAATATTTGAGGTAAGGTGGGAATTTTCAGAAGTGCTCTTGAATTACTTCGGTACCAGTCCCCCTGAAAGTCAAAGGGGAAAAACAGAAAATATCACAATGCCTCTACATAAATCCATGGTACGCCCACTGTGATGCTCTGTACCTTGGGGAAACACCCTACACCCCCGTGTTCATCCTTATATGATTGTGTGGTATCCAATGCAAAGTGTGTCATGTCAGGTGTCTTCGGAAGGCTCATGATGCACTGAGCATTGTTGTTACTGTGATGTTATAGGTTGTAATTTCATGTATATAGTTATGAGGCTGAAAATGTGTCCTCATGGCTTAAAACAAGTCCAGGCAAAAACTCTCCAGGAGCAGAGAGGCATCAGGGCATGTATGGGACAAACCCAGCCCAGCCTCACGAGAACAAAGGACACTGGCCTAGGCAGGAACAAACGATCTGTTGGACCCCTGAATGAGTCACCCCCGCTTCCCTTAGTCAGTTGGGGACTGCGATGAGGTAATTCTCACCTGACTCTGAACGGGGGGTGGGGCAAAGCCAAGAGGGAAAAAAGAACATGATAAAAGGGAGAGACATTTGCCATGCTCTTCCTCTCTTCCACCTCCATCTACAGACACCACCACCAAGTGACTCAAGCGCTGATCAAAGGGGAGAGCCTGGCTGAAGAGCAACCAGCCAGCCTGTGGTGAGAAGCATCTAAGTTTGTCAGGGCACTGAAAGTGTTAAGATCAGCTTAGAATGCGTTTTGCTTTTATTTCATTTGACCAAATCTGACTTGTTTTGCTTTGACTTATAATCACTAAATCAATCTTTGTAGTTAATAAATTTGTTTATTCTACCTGAAGCAGTGCATTTGGTTTGAAGTGTATCAGAGACTCCCCTTGTGATAACAAACCTGGTACGTATCAATTTCTTTGTTAAATTGACAAACTCATATAAGCTTGCAGTGTCCAGCGGGCATAACTGGACACTGCAAGATGGAGGTTCCCAGGGTTGTGTCTGGGACCGGAGATATTGGCTAGTGTTATTCGGTCGCACAATCCAAGGAGCAGCTTACATGCCAGAGGCTGTGCATGAACAGCCCAGGAGTGGGGGTTCTCACAGCGGAGCAGGGTAAGGCTGGCTTCCAGAGCCGAGGATTGGAGTGACCTAGCAGATCACCGGTCCAGATAACACTAGGGGAACGTCACACCCACATTTTGAATACTGTGTGCAGATCTCGTCACACTGTCTCTAAAAGGATGTTAGAATTGGAAAAAGTAAAGAGAAAGGCAACAAAAATGATTAGGGGTATGGAACAGCTTCCATCTGAGGAGAGATTAAAAAGACTGGGATTGTACAGCTTGGAAAAGAGATGATGAAGTGGGGATATGATAGAGGGCTATACAATCATGTATGACGTGAAGAAAGTGAATAAGGAAGTGTTTTTTACTCCTTCACATAACAAGAACCAGGTACCACCCAATGAAATTAATTTGCAGCAGGTTTAAAAACAAATATAAGGAAGTACTTCTTCCCACAACGCACAGTCAATCTGTGGAACTCATTACCAGGGGATTTTATGAAGGCCAGAAGTATAACTGAGTTCAAAAGAGAATTAGCTAAATTCAAGGAGGATAGTTCCATCACTGGCTATTTGCCAAGATGGTCAGGGACACAACCACATGCTCTAGGTGTCCCTAATCCTCTAACTACTGGAAGCTGGGACTGGATGAAAGGATCACTCAATAAGTGCCCTGTTCAGTTTACTCCCTCTGAAGCACTGGGTACTGGACACTGTCAGAAGGCAGGATACCGGGCCAAATGGACCTTTGGTCTGACCCAGTATTGACCGTTCTTATGTGGTAACTTCCAATGTTCCCTCTTAATTTTTTACGTCCATGTCTGGAATGAATTTTGTTATGTGCACAAATATGGAGATGAGTGGGGGTGGGGCTGAGGGGTTTGGAGTGTGGGAGGGTATGGGGCAGAGGGTTGGGATGCGGGGGGTGAGGGCTCTGGCTGTGGGTGTGGGCTCTGGGGTGGGGCCAGGGATGAGAGGTTTGGACTGCAGGCTGCCCTGGGGCTGCAGCGGGGAGAGAGGACTCCCCCAGCCCTCTCTCATGCCTGTTGTAGCCTGTAGGATTAACCTGCTTGCTTGTGTATGTATATGTATATGTGTATATATCTTTTCTTATCGTTTAAGTATTTATAATAGGTTTATAGATTTACATTAGAGTAAGCTTGGCTGTAACGCAAGAGACCTAAAAGCCATATCCTGTATGTTAAGCTAAGAAAAGTTAACACGTCTATATTAAGACCATTTACCCAGAAAAGTAAAGTTGACCTATATCTTGTTACCTAAATAGATAAGTACCCACGCCTATGTCTATGACCTTTTATCTAGACCAACAGACATTGGAGAATGGCACAGGGTTTTTTTGAATGTTGTACCCACAGACATAACAGGTACACAAGGAAATGTATGTGCATAAGTACAGGTCATCAATACGTACAAACCTACTAGCCTATAGAGTAAGCGTACCCTCATATTTGTGGGTGAATTAAATTTGGGCATAGGGGGAAGGATTTCCCGCACTTGTGCCCTATAAAAGAGGTGACCCACCTCGCTAGAGCACTTCCACTTCACTTCTGCTCCTTCTTCACTCCACTCCGCTCTCTTTCTCACTCATTTGATCTATTCTATCTACTATGACTACTACACTTGTTCTTCTTAAACTTTACGTTTCAAGAGAACTAGGCTAAGCTTAGTTTCCCTACATTTATTCTTAGTTTCTTAGGTTTTGATTTGTAGTTTAAGTTCATCAAGTAAAGCCTAAGTCAGCTTTGATAGCTCTTAGGTTTTTCTAAGCGCTGCATCCCTCACTCAAGAATTGAGAAACCTGAACTGCAAGGCTGGTCCCGTGTCTCTTACCACCAGGTTATCAAGGAAGGGTGTGAGGATATTAACCAAAGCTTTGTTGCATACAATACTGTATTGGCATATGTCTCTTTTGAATAGCAGTCATGCAATTATAACTTTGTAACTCTGGGTATTTTACCATTTACTTACCATTATTGATTTTAATAAAAAAGTCTTTAAGGCTCTGTCTGTCTCAGTGTGAGCTTCCTGTCATACCCCCGAGGGTCCTTTGTCATTTCTGTGGAGCCTGATTCAGGACAAGAACTTTTATCTTCTGATCAAACAGATTGGCGAGCCTAAAACCCATACTATTAATTCAATTCAATTGATAAATTACATGAATATTATCAGTACACCCTAAATCAGGCTACACTGTAGCTGGGGGAGCGGAGCCTCTCCCCGGCCGCAGCAGTTCCTTGGCCAGGGGAGAGGCACCTGTCCCCGCCTGCACAGCCCTTGATAGCCTGCTGCGCGGCCACGCATCTTAGAGGGAACTTGGGTAACTTTGTTTACATCACCCTGGAAGCTCTAGAATTCACCCGCCATACACCATGCATCCTCTCACCCACTTAATTCTCTCATCTCCAAGTCCATTGAAGACCCCCCTCCCCATATTTTCTTTCAACATTTGTCCAAAGCCGTGTGGGCTAAAGAGGACTGCTGCCTGCACAACCAATTATTATGCAATCTTTAAACTAAACTGTGCTGCCTGGCACTTGTGCCTGCCATAGGATCCCCAATGTACTTCACAAACAACAAGTTTAGCACCCCAAGAGGTAGAGGAGTTATCGCCCACATTTTACTGCTGAAGAAATGGAGGCACCACAACTAATCGACTTGCCCATGGCTACACTGGAACTCTCTGGAAGAACTGAGAATATATTTTGATATAAGGCCCATGCCTTAACCAAAGACCATCCTTCATTCACAAAAGTGATATTGATTTATAAAGGCACGGTGCAAAAGCAACTATTTGTTAAATTGAAAACATTTTGGCCTTGCAACAAATTACCATTACCTGCATATTATTGGGAAAGAAAGTTTGGTGTATTTTTAACAAAGGTCTCCTATTTCCTATACTTTATTCCTCTGGTCTTTCAGAACACGACATACACTTCCTCAATTTTTGTTTTAGAAGCTTTATCGTTAACAAGAGAACCAGTTTCACTTTCTCCAAGATGTGCTTTGTCCTTTCTTATAGAACGTTTTTTTAAATGGATAAACACACGAGACCCAAGCTTGCCAAGAAAAACTCACTTTTATTTCAACAAACAAAAATAAGATAAACTGCACAGGAACATTTTAAAGTCCAGGGAGACACTGACTTTGTTTTAAGGCTGCCAGTAGCTCATACATCATCTCCTTGCTACATCCTTCAGCCTTCTCTATGGACCACAAAGATACATTCCGAAGCCTCCATCAACACAGGAGTTCTCTAACATTGTTAGTTTGTTCTACGTAGCAGTTTGCCCATAACCTGTCATGCTTTCTTCTTTGCAGTACGTAACATTTTAAGTTACAAAGCCCAGCAATTTTTCTCTAAACAGACAAGTGAACCCTGTTTTGGATGGTGGGGGTTGTGTTAATGGAAGGGTTTTTTTTGACATGACCTGTTCCATTAACAGTTATAAATGCTCTGTTTTTAAATGAGCTACTCAGAGCAATGTCTGTCCCACTGAGCACTTTTTCTTATTAGCAAAACAGCATGATTAATCACTAAAATAGAAAAGTAGAGAACAGGAAACTACAAGAGCAATTGGCTCAAGATGCACAACTTCCAAGAACTGACAGAATCATTCTCTCTTGAAGCTCATGGCATTACTGTGCTGAACTATAGCAAGATGATAATACTTCTAATTTAGTAATTACATTTTATAAGATGGGCTTATCTACAGTACTATCAAGCGAGGACTTAAACTGTCTACAGAATGTGTTACACTGGTCTTAATTGGACAGAGCTTCCATTTGTTTTTGATGTTTCCAGTTTCTGTGAATCTATGCCTCAACAAAGGACCAAATTAAATGGTATGTATAGGCCCTCACTCTTTTTACTTAAAATGTATCAACCACCAACCACAATAGGCATGACAAGTAATGCACAATACAAACAATTGTCACATACAGTAAGAACCCTCCCCTCCCCCCGCCAACTTGGGTGACTAAACACACCTTAAAACTAGTTAAAAACTTTAGTCATTTTAGGAGGGGGGAAAAGCAAAACTCAGGAACAGGACATCTCTTCCTCTGAAGGAAACTACCACAAAGACTGAGAAGTATTCTACAAACCTATAAAGGAGTTTACTGGTCTGGTAGTTTAAAGAACGGTATCTACCCTACTTCACTGCATGGACGTGTAACATTCAGTCAGTAAGGCTCTGTAAACAGAGCTTTAAAACAAAAATATCTACCTGAGTTTGTAAGCCGATACAATCATTAAGAGAAGGAAAAAAATGCCAAATTGGCTTGTTAACCTGAAAGATCACTTTAAAAGACATCAAGGTACATTTTCTACCATAACAACATTTACCAAACCCAACACAGCATATAACCATTAAGTGGTTTTCTGTACCCACTCTTCCAACTTTTGTCACACAACAATAACTAGGGGAGAAAAACAATTTTTTGGGGTTCCACTGATCTCCAAAGGACTCAAGGACCTGGGGTACAATATCTGTCTAACACAAGTACCAGTGTTTAATTTTTTAGACAACTCCAAACTGTTTGTCTAAACATCTCTATTTTTTTAAAAATACCCTATTACCTTTTGGCACCATTTGGATACACTCCTTTAACAAATAAAAACACTTTGGCACAGTTTTTTAAAAACCAGAATGGAACATAGATATTTTATGATCTTCAAAAGAAATAAAATATATGGCTGGATCAAGCCTAAAGACCGCTCTTGAAATAAATGCATTTGGCTTAACTATTACAGTAACAGTATAGGAAATCGCTTGGGTAGCCACACAGCCCTTTTTAAAAAACAAAAGCCTCCCAACGTGATGAAGCACTTCGAAGTCAAATAGTCTTGTTTGTGCTGTAAGCAGATCCAATGAATTAAGTAAACAGCAACTGTAAAGGAAGACATTGTACCTCCCCTAAATAAAGACAGGCATATGGCCTTCTCCAGTCTTGTGCAGCAACATAATATGACATGGTGAAGGTCAATAGAAATTCCACCAGCCTTCACATCTCTATGCCTTACAGGGATGGAGCTGGACAAGAAGAATTTTTGCTGCAATTCAACTCAAAGCATGCCAGGAGCGGCTAAATACTTTAAAAAAAATGCCTGGGGTATTGGGGGGGCCACGCAGGGAGAACAGAAAATACAAAAGGGCAACATCAACAAGCATTGAGCATAATAGCTTTTCTGGCATAATCCAGCAGTGACAACCACAAAGGTCAAGGTAAAAAGGCCAAGCATTTTTCATAAGACAAAGAGGTGAAATGGAAGGATTCTGCAAATTGTCAAATTAAAGCTTTCAACCGGTTATCTTTGGTATCTAGGTCTCTGAGTCTAATTTGTTTTCACAGCCAAATTACAAATAATTCTCTTAGTGAAAAACACAGAAAACTAACAAACAAACTCAACTTCCACAGGCTAGCACAAAAAGGAAGGAAAGTGGGCTGTGAAAGCTAAAAGGAGAAATTTGCTTTCTATTACACACAAATTCTGAAGAGCCATATACAAGTTTAATAACAGATCTCCCTAAAAGATTATCTTGGATTTTTTTTAAAACAACACTATCCCTAAAATTAAGCCCAGCTGACACCCATTGCTGAGCATTTGCTTCATGAGCACAGTTACGTTACCCGTATAATTTAGGGGTTTTTCTGTTTTAAAAGGGTTCTTGTGATCTCACTGACTCCCTCTTCATTGTCCACCTCTTAAAATCCTCACCTTCCTAAGTGGCTGCTGTCATAAGCCTGGACAAATGAGTAGGATTTCTAAAAACAGGAAATGAATTTCTTGGAGATATTATGGTAATAGGGAAAGCAGTGGAAGCAAGTGAAAGTGCACCTTGAAATTTCTTATTAATATGAAAAAAGTCCTTCAATTTTTCAGGTTGCTTGTGTATGTGGTGGCTGGGGGAAGAGATGAACCCTTTCTCCTTCAGCCTTTTAGTTAATAACCTTGCTTCTCATTCAGGGTTCTTCTCCTGCTGGAATTGATAACATTAATCTTATACCACTGCAGAGGAAAAAAACCTAATTGATGCATGAACTCTTCAATTTCTGCACAGAGCAAAAACTCTCCATCCCCTATATTAGCCTTTATGGTTTGCCAATAACAGTCCTATCCAGAAGGCAAGGCAATTTCTCAAGAGTCCATGTCAACAGCAATAGCTAACATATTAAGATGCAAGCTATTGAAATGTGGACTGTAATCCACTAGGGAATCAAATTCACATGGCTTGGTAACCAAAGCCCCTCCTCAAAAACTCAGCTTCCCAGAAAAACAAGAAATTTCTATCCCCACTGGAGCTAAATTTTGCAGTTTATAAAGTTTAAAGAATCTGACTAGTCTAGTTTTTAGACACTGTCCCCATTTTAAATGCATTTTTTTGGTGATGCCATGGATTGACGATGCAGAACTTTATATGGCTCCATTTTGCCTCATGCTGCTTACCTTTCACCAGGGGCCATTAAGAATGCCTATAGATGAATAGATAGATAAATGTTCTTCAAATCTTTCAATCCAACTTTTTTTTTTTTTTTAAGGGGAGGGATGAGGGAAAAATAAAACAAAAAGTTCAGCTGATGTCACTGACGGTTGGTTTTTTTTTAAATGTGGACTTCTCTGAAATGCACCCTGAATTTCCAAAGTTGTGCTTTATGTTTATTTTTGGGAAAAGTTACTTTGTCCTGACAAACCTATTAATCTTTACTCCCCTAACTAAAGCCTTTATGGGAACAAAACAAAAAACCCACAGCCATTTCACTCGAAACAAATTTTAACTCCAGGGTTCAATTCTTCCCTGTTTTGATGCTCCTTGTAACAGGCATCGATACACATACCAGTGACATACATATGATGGAAGGAAGAATGGAACCTTGTTTTTAAAAAGTGACTAATAGTTAGACAAAAGGCTATAAGGAAATTATAGAATAGAGAGCACATTACAGAAAGTCCTGCTCTTTTCATTAAACTTTTAATGACAACTACACTAAGTCACCACAAATGATTTCTTCCCCCAAGAAATTTGTGCATTTTCAGAGGGGCTTCACTTTGTGCTGTAGGATTACTGCATTTTTCAAAACACGTATGCAAAAAAGCAAACTTGCTTTTCCTAACTAGTGAACCCCACCCACTTCCACAAAAAGATCAAAGTCTTCTGGGAACAAGACACTATGTTGAACAATAAATCAAACACACTGAGTATAAAAAGGAGAACAGGAAAAAGTTCTCTGCTGCAGAAGCATTTAAGAGAAACCAACCAACCAACCAAAAAACCAACAACCCTCCCCCCACAAAACCAGTCCGATCAAGAAGAACACAAATCCTCTACAAATATCTAATGCTACGGATTCCCCTCTCTCCCCATTACAAAAAATATAAAGCGCCTTTTTGGCTTAGTCTACAGAATTCATCATGCAACCACCTAATGTGCACAGCAACACATGTTTTTGCATGATGCCCCATGTGGGGAAGAGGTAAAACTTACTGCTGGGGAGAGAGGAGGAGGGTGGAAGGGAGGAGGGAGGGGGGAGAACACAAAGATAATGAGGTAGATAGAACTTATAACTTTACAGGATCACTCTCTGCAGAAAAGAGAAGTAAAAAATTAAAGATGAGGTAGGTTTGAATGAAGATTGTATTTTTTCGTTCTCTTAAAAAGAATTTCCCTGAGACAGTTTCTTCCCAATTCAGATAACACAGATTAGAAGATGAGAATTCGATTGTTTCCGAAGTCAACCACAACAATCATGCCATCAGGGGTGACAGCTACACCTGAAGGTCGGTCCATCTGACCAAAGCCACTTCCCGGAGTGCCAAATTCGCATAAAAAACTACCATTTGACTCAAACATCTGCACTCGGTGGTTCTTAGAATCGGCCACAATGATGCACCCCTCTTGATCCACAGCCACGCCTTGTGGGTGCAGGAACTGGCCGTGGCTGGTGCCTTCTGACCCCATGAAACATGCTGACTGGCAATCTGGATGGATGATCAGGAGGTGATGGTTGTTGAAATCTGTCACTACCAGATGGCCTTCCTGATTGAACGTCACACCTCTTGGATAATCAAAGTACTTCCAAGGTTCCCCTTTGAAGCCATATTTATTCAGAAACACACCATCAGGTCCAAACAGTTGAATCCGATGGTTCTTCGTGTCAGAGACCAGGATTGTGCCCTCGGCGTTGACTGCCACATCCCATGGGTAATTGAATTGCCCATTCCTGGTTCCCTTTTCCCCAAATTTCAGAATGAACTGCCCTTCAAATGTAAAGATCTGGATGCGATGATTATGCTTGTCAGCCACGACAATCCTACGCGAGATATCACAGGCAACACCAGCAGGGTGATAGAACTGACCAGGCCTCGAACCCAAGGTGCCAAATTTGTGGTGAAAGGTGCCACAGGGCTGAAACACCTGAATACGGTTATTACTGCGATCAGCAACCACGATGTACCCTTCTTTGTCTACACAAACTCCCCAGGGGCGACACAGCTTGCCATCCTTGTCTCCCTTGCTGCCAAATGAAAGCCCTGGTAGTTTAATGTCAATGTAACTGCGCCCAAATTTTACCATGACCTTGAACGGACTGTTCTCTATGTGCTGGTTGCACATCATGACGGAGACGAGATGTTCTCCCTCCAGCTGGGGTCTGTAACTGACCAGGTAGGTTCCATTCTGCTGATCATTGACATCTGCATCAAACAGGTTTCCATCAGGGCCCTTCACCACTGCAGAGATCGTATCGCCCCCCGAAAAGCATGGTTTGCCATCCTGGTCGTAGCCTATGACTGTGAAGGAGGCCGCTTTGCCCTGTAGTGCACATTTGAGCCCTTCCCCAGTGGCTTTGGTCAGAGGAGCAAAAGCCCTACTGCTGACAAACCCCATTGATTTAACGGCCATATACAGAGCCTGGTCAGGAGGGGTGAACATGACTCTGTGATCCTCCTGCAGCTGTAGAAGGCCTCTCACATTCTTCGGCTTCTGCACTTGAGCCAGCAGGGGATCCCCAGCCAGGAGACTATCCGTGCTACGACCCTCCTCTAGGACCTGCTGAATTGCACTAATAGTGTTGCCCAGTTTATTTTGATTCTGATGCAACTTTTCAACTTGCAGGTAAAGGGACTTGGCTTTGACTTGACAAATCTTTTCCACCTTAAAAACAAACAAAACAAACCCATTACACTTATATTAAAAGACAGCTAGTAGTTCAGAAATATTTGTCTAGTGTTCCTTTCCTAATTCCTACATAAAATAGTAGTGTAGTTGCCACAGGGATGTTAAGAGATCATGAATGGAAGGGGAAGTGGTCTGCAGGACAAACTCTCTATGAAGGTGTGGTCCATGTGAGTAAAATAATTAGGGGAAATGTGGATACTTATTGCAAAATGAACCTGCTGAGAATCACTGGTCCCTCCTCTGACAAATATAGCCTTAATTAAAAGCAACACACACTTCTGCCATGAAGTTTTGCTGCATTCGTTTGCTATTTAGAAATCCATTCAAGATGTTAATGGCAAAAACACATGCCTTGGAAAGTTAATGAAATGTGTAATCAGACTTCATTGTTGCAGAGTGTACTCCACCATCAGTTCTGCAGCCAAGCAAACATTCAGAAATTTCAGCTAGTGTGTCCATCTGGTCAATGTGCATAGTGGTTGAAGACTGCAGTTATAGAATCATAGAATCATAGAATATCAGGGTTGGAAGGGACCTTAGTAGGTCATCTAGTCCAACCCCCTGCTCAAAGCAGGACCAATCCCCAATTTTTGCCCCAGACCCCCAAATGGCCCCCTCAAGGATTGAACTCACAACCCTGGGTTATAGGTGTGCTTGATTGTTTAACAGATGAAGGATGATGTTCTGCAATGGTGAAGTGTGGACATGTGTTACTAAACTTACAAGACATGCAGGTTTCTGCCAAGTGTGTTTTCAACATGAACATTTTAAAAAGATGCTCATCTCTTCCTTAGAACAGCTCCCTAAGGCCTAATATTCAAAAGTGACTAGAAAGTCAATAATCACTTCTGAAAAGTTAGGCCTAAATGCTACTTACATTTTTTTTCCTGGATGTACTGAGTTAAAAGAAAAACTTTGACCAAGCTGTCAGCAGTTGGTCATTTCCTCTTTTACAGATACAATTTCAAAAAAGCAAGCTATTTTCAAATGAATTCTGAAAATAAATCTGGTGTGTGTGTCTGGTGAACATGTGGAATCACGCCTGTACAAAGGAGTGCTGGCAGGTGGTAAAGAATATTCTTTGCTGGGTTTTTTTTGTTTAGTTTTTTTAAATGAGGAAAATCAAAAGCTTAGTTTGTCACAATAGCAACACTCATTTCAAAATCTCCAGCTGCAGATGCACGGTGCGCACGCGTAAATCCGCAGTGGAACAGAATAGGGACCAGCACTCGAAGACGTCGTCAGAATTCCTCTGTTTAGTAACTGAACAAGCCCTGCTCCCAGAGCTGTGCAGTGCGGCTGCAGGGCCATGCAGAAGTCCGACAGAAACCAAATTTCAAAATTTCTCTGCGACCCAGAAATCCTGGGTTTCGGGCAGCTCTGTTTGCGGATCCAGCAATAATCAGGGCTACTGCATTACCTATTCATTCCTCTGTGACAGTACATTTTTGTTCTTAAAAGTACATATTTAGAATCTAACGGATATAGAATTATGGGCAGGGCCGGTGCAAGGAAGTTTTGAGCCCTAGGCGAAACTTCCTTGCACCAGCCTTGCCCCCCCCGCCAGCCAGCTCCCCTGCCCGCGGGAGCTCAGCCTCCCCCTCCCCCCCCACCCATGGGGCGCTCAACCCCACCCCCACCACCCGCGGGAGCTGAGCGGGGAGCCGGGGACAGCTCGCCACGGCTGCCCCCCGGCTCCCTGCTCAGCCGCTGAGCGTGGGGCAGGGGGGCGGCTCGCTGCGGCTGCCTCCAAGTCTCAGCACCCCGCTCAGCGGCTGAGCGGGGAGCCGGGAGGCAGCCGCCCCCCAAATTCTGGCACCCTAGGCGACCGCCAAGGGTCGCCTAGTTATAGCACCGGCCCTGGTTATGGGCCAGTTTCTACCATCCTCATTCATGTTGAAAATACCTTAATCCTCAACTCGATTTTAAAATGGGACTGCCTGTATTGTAAATACCACTCAAAAATCATAACATGGCCCTACTCGAATTTAAAGACAGGTCAGATTTCCATCTTAAAGGTTAATGGTTAGTAACTAAAGCATGCATCTGAAGAAGTGGGGATTCACCCACGAAAGCTTATGCTCCAATACGTCTGTTAGTCGATAAGGTGCCACAGGACCCTTTGTCGCTTCTACAGATCCAGACTAACACGGCTCCCCCTCTGATACTTGTTAGTAACTAGAACAGATAAATATACCTATATAAAAAGCTTTCTACCTTACACAGCCGCTCACGCTCCCATTCTTCCAGGGCTCTCTTATGGCGAGATGTCTCAGCTTCGACTTCAGACTGCATCACCTTTGCTTTCATCTCAACCTGCTCTGCCAAAACTTGGGCCTGTTCAATTCTCAGCTGGAGAATAAACAGGACACACATATTGCTTAGTCAAACCAATGTAAGTTGCATTAGGTGATGGCTCTTACATTTCCCCCAGTGCCTCCAGCACTAGAACAGAAACAGGTCAAGGTGCTCTCATAATGCTGCTGCAGGATAAAGTTCAAGGCAGCTGTTTTCATGTCGTTTTCCTGGGTGCACGTCAGTTGCAGATAGTAGATGCTGGAATTTATACAAAATTCTCTACATAGGACCAAATTCTTCCCCACCATAGCCTGTGCAAACCCCACTGATACCAGCGGAGTTGCACAGGATTCAAGTTAATGTACAGTTTGGTCCAGTATGCACATGTTGATTAAGTCCGATATCAAACCTACATACCTTAGACATGTGTGTTGAGGATCCAAAATGACCTCCTTATCCCCAAGTATTTTAGACTAACAATACATTTGCTACAGGATACAAGTCTAGTCTTCTAGTAAGAGTTCTGTTTTCCACTAATGCAGAGGTCCCCAAAGTGTGGAGCATGCTCCCGTGGGGGGGGGGGGGGGCATGAAGGAACGTCTGGGGGGAGGGGGTGCAGTGGGCCCGGGCCAGTCCCCACAGGGGTAGGGAGGGAGAGCCACCCAGCCCCTCCTCGCCCCCAGCTCTGCTCCAGTCCTGCTCCCAGCTGTCCCTGGCTCCTGACCCAACCCCAGCCTCGGCTCCATTCCTGGCCCAGAGCAGAGGCTGGGAGCGGAGCCGCACCTTGCCGCAGCCCAGACTGCTAGCCCCCACCGTGGCCCAGTTGTGGCTCCGCTCCCACCCCCAACCTCGGCCCCAGACCCACCCCCAGCCTCAGGCCCCTTACCCTTGTCCACGTTCCCCCCACCACCACCCCGAGCCGCAGCCCTGCTCCCGGCCCTGGGCAGGGTGGGGGCACGGACAGGGGTAAGGGGGGCTGTGACCCTCAGACGTTTGGGGACCACTGTACTAATATATGCCATTTCTATGCAAGTCAGTTGTATGTAGACAGCAATACTTTTTATATACGACCTGGAGAAAGGAGTGGTGGCAGATGAAAATAAAATTGTCTATTGGCACTTTAAAACTAGAGAGACACAAGCAAGTCTTAGATAGAGACTGAAACGTCAAGTCCTCTAGACACAAGTGTAGTCAACGTTCCTGTTTTATATTTAATAAAGAGAAACTATCAGCATTTATACAATGCAGTCAGAGAAGTGTTGTGGAAACATTAAAAAGGCGAGTCAACTTAGAAGGCACACTTGGAGCCCACAGGAGATAGAAAAAAATTCAGACGAGTGACACCTAAAAATTACTGTAACTGAAAATTTAGAAAAAAATGTGTTTTACTCTGTGCATTTGACAGCACTTTGTGTAAAGTCCATTTCAATGTCTCCCCAGTATAGCAGGTCAGTCGTTTCTCCCTGTTTGTCGTTCACACACCAAGAGAGGACAGCTATTTCGTATCTTTAAAAATACTAAAATAAAACTTGGCAGGGCAACTTGAGGGCTTCCGTAGTACCAGCAAAACAAAACAAAATCCCCAAACAAGTTAATTTGACTATATTAAATTAAAACTTAAGCCTCACACAATTAATTCACAGAGACATCACCCGACCCCACCCAAGGAAGTTAAGTACCAATTTTACACACAGGTAGTGAATCGCAGTAGCTAAAAGATATGCTGGAAATCCGACTGAGAGGCTGCATCTACAATAGGAAAGTCAGGAGCCATAAGGCTGTGCCGGCTAAAGTAACCCAGGCAAGGCCAGTGGCAAAGCCTGAAACAGACCCAGAAGTTCAGGAATTACGAGTTTGCATTTTTAAAATCAGGGCTCCTTAAAATAGAACTACTATAGTGGTGGTGGTCGGGCTGGGACGTTCTTAACCTTGGGGCTTCTATTGTTTGGCTGGAGATAGTTTTCTGCAAGGCTGGATTACTAGGGAGCAACATCTCTGTTTGCACTGTGATAGCCGGAGGTTTGCAATGGAGAAAAAAATCTAAATGAAAGCTTAGCATTTGCAAAATGAAGCAAAAAATGATGATCAGATCCTCCTATGCTCACAATTTATTCCTGATGCAGATAGGGGAGTTTTTTCTTTGGGTCAGAATAAAAATATTGAACAATCTCTCATACAGAGAAAAATCCTGGCTAAGCCACTACTGAACTACACAGGGAAACATGCATTGTTCTGTCAAAGGACCAGGGCTAGCTTAAGGCTTTGCTTTAAAAAAGTGAATGCCTACGGAGCATGCTCAGAAGTGTTTTTTCAGTTTATGATTTTCCTCCAAGCCTATTCCTGGATGTACCTAAAGATAGCAATATTAAAAGTTCACTACTCTCAGCTGTGTGATTAAAATATGACTAGTCCCCCTTTCTCCCTAACTCTGCCACTCACCACCACTATTTTTTCCATCCCTGCATAAAGCAAAAAGACAAATGTTTTGGTCAAATTTTTGGCAGAGACCTATCATGGAGATATCAGTTCCATAGTAGTTTTCAGAAACTTATTTTGTGCCTCTTCACTTATATTTTACACTACCAAGCAAAACCCATATATTTTCCCCAAGATTGGAAGTTCTTTTAACATGGTCAGTGCTTTTAGACAACAAATCAATAAGGCAACAATGAAGATGTATTTAATTTCTGACAATCATGGCTCTAAGTTTACCCAACTGAAACTACAATGTGCCTCGTTCATCCTAATCAAAAGAATCTGCCTGATGTTACCCAGTACTCTAGTTTTGGTATTTTATGATCACTCCAAGTTCTTGCACAGATACGGTCAGAGTTGACACTTGTGGCCCTGCCAACCACCAATATACATCACTATAGCAACTTGACAATCAAAGATTTCACCCACTTTCGTTTAAAAAATTCAATCACTGTGATAGATTAAGAGTTTATTTTTCTAAAAATGTACAGACTGAAGGCCATGTGAACATCTAGATAGCATTACTTTTCCTTAGGGATACAGAGATAGTAGGAAATTGCCTTGTCTGCATGCTATCTGTGAAGGACCATTCAATTTCACATTAAGAGCAAACTCCTTTGTAAAAACCATTTTCAGAAGCATGGAAAGTGCAATACACCAGGGTTGTATGGTTGGGGGCCTCATGTTTTGACAGCTGAGGCTAATAATCCTCAGAAATGCAATCCTGAGAAGAAACAGAATAGAGAAAAAGTGTTGTAAGTAGCTGTCTATCTTGTAAGGGCATCAAACTAAGTATAGAATCTTGTGGTAACGGTCATTGGATGGGCTGGTAGGGAAGATGTTTATAGAATTTTATGACATCTGGATCAAATCTGACTTGGATTATGAACATCACTTTCAGTAAAAGACTGTCATGCTAGAACTACATAATCTGATTCTAAATGTGGGTAACATCTAAATTTAAAATAGGGCAGTGGGGGAGCAATATTCCTAACTGGTAGAAGATCTCCTTGATAAGAGTAGAGAGGAAGTTACTTTAGAAAGGAAACTGCAAAACACACACACACACACGGGATATTAAAGTTCCAGGCACCTAAATTCAGTCTCTCGAAGCCTGGATAATTTAGACCAAATTAACGAATATTCTGTGTTGTAGGATCAGTGGAGATTCTGTGTGGCTCAGTAGATTAGGTCAAGGAACTGCAGCCTCAGCGAGCTTGGAGTGATGAGGAGGATTTGGAGAAAGATGCATGGAGATGGGAGCAGCCCATTTTTATTCCTGTAATCCCAGTCTGTTTGTCTGTGAGCTCTCCCCCAGAAGCAAGACAGCTCCCCTTCAATGAAAGGGCTGGAATATGTGGGTTAGAGGAGAAGCAAGTTTACCTCCTCTTAGGAGTCTGCTTTAGACAGCCTTCCCAATGGCCTCTGAGAACTAAGAGCCGGCTCAGCTGAATACAGTTTAGAAGAAGATGATTCCAGTTTTACATTTAAACAAACAAACAATAAAACAAAAGAGGATCTGAAAGCAGGTGCTCAGCAGAAGGCATCCATAACTCTCCTGTGAAGCTATGGAGGCAGACCCAGATTCATTCAGTCCTAGTCTGAGATGTGCAAAATGAATTGCTCGACTTCTACCTCACCCGCGATTGGCCAAGTCATCGAAATATTCATCAGCTTCCTCTGCTGCCGTGAAAAAGTGAGTGTTTCTCAAACAGAACTGGAGCTTCACCAGATACAGCAGGAGGGAATCTCGTTTAAAAAAACGAAAATAAGAAAGAAAAACTTGTGGCACCTTAGAGACTAACACATTTATTTCAGCAGAAGCTTTCGTGGGTTAGTACCCACTTCATCGGATGCATGGAATGAAATACACTGTAGACAGATATTTATACAGTCAGAGAAACATGATAAGGTCCAGGTGTATAGACCAATCTTAAGAGGCTAATTAGTTGAGAGGAACCATAACAGCAGGGGGGGGGGGGGAAAATGTTGAAGTGATAAACAAGATGGTCACACAGGTGTGAATGAGGATTTGAGTTTGAGATCCCTGGGGTAGTGCAACAAGGGAGAGGGTGGGGTAGAGGATAGGGGACGCTGAAAGGAGGCTTTTTGCCCTTCACACACAGGGGACACTGTAGCACAGCTGGTGGTAGACAAAAGGGAACATTCTCTTAGCCCTGTGAGCGACTTACCTGAATAGCCGTGCATCCTTGCTGAGCGTCTGCTAGCAGCTGGATGGTGAGGGTTCCGGAATCCTGGAGGGCATCTTGGAGGTAGGTAAAGCTGTGACCTAGATGTCGTCCCTTGGTGCATTCCCGGCAGATAGGGATAGAACAAGTGTCACAGTAGAAATGCAGCACCTGGAAAAGGACACAGAAAAAAAATGTGTACGACACACTAAGCCACCCACAGAAAAAAATAAGTATCTTAACCATAAGCGGAGATATTATGGGTAGTAATGATAAGCAAAGTGTTCACAACAGCTTCTATAGAGGAAAAGCGATCCCTCTTGTAAGCAGCCACTCATACGCGGACAAAAATAAAATAGAAGTGTTATTGTTTTCTTTGCAATACAATGCCAGGATGTCCATCCCACCCTTCTCTCAAGAACGGAAACCATCTGCCAACACTCACCCATTTGGGTATGTCACCTATTGCATGTTTCAGGTAACTTTTCTTGCATATACAAACATTGCATAAACTTACTGAGCCATTTACATTTACTGTACTATTGTTGCACTGGGCACATCAAGCAAAAAAACAAGGACAATCCTCTCTCTAATCTATCAGTCTATCTGCCAGGCAGAACATACAAGGCAAACTGGATGCAAAAGCTTGCCATCATCACCAAAGGTGGTGTCAAAGCCAAGAACTGTGGCAATTCTCCTGTGCCAGCCAGCACTTTCAGGGTCAGTGGAACTTCTGGGAAGAAGTTGGAATTAGGAGGAAGAAACTGTACACTATAAGTTAGTTACTGAATTTAAAGATTAGCCTGTCCACATTTTTAAGACAAATGGAATCATGTTGGTTAATAAAACTAAACCAAATCCCAAACCCACATTCACTCTGCAGTGAAACTCTGTATATGCCAGATCATGTATTTATTCACTAGCAGTAACTGCTTGCATGTTTGCATTCCATTCAACAGAGGGAAGTGGTACACAGATGTAGCATCCTATACAGATTTGGGTTCTGTTAGAAGTTAAATCAGTTGGGCTTTAAAAACAGATCTGCGGAGGAGTGTAAAAACCACCAAACAATCCCAGAACAAGAAAGTTCAGAGTGAAATCTAAAGTTCTAACTTATACCTACACACAGCACTCTTGATGTAGTAGATCATAAAAAGTCCTAGAAAATCCAAAACGCTGTCAAAAAACCAAATCCACAGTACAATGCAAGTAAGGTCTTATACCATAAGTACAGGTTTTCCATCATTCTTAACTAGTAGTTTTAACCTACTCTACAGGAATGACTAAGAGCAAAACAGAAACAAGAACCAGGTAACGTTCATCTGAGCATGGAGCGGTGGTGGGGTGGGAGGTAAGGCAACCAAATCTAACCGCAACCAACATTCTCTGTACCAAACTTGATTTTTGGTGGGGGAGGGGGATGGGGGGGGAGGAGACATTAAGATGTCGTTAATCTTTATTTCTGGATAAGCTTTTGAAGGAGGTTTTCAACAAAACCTTTTTAAAAAACGAGTTACATTTCTGGACACAGACTGTTCTTCCAGAAAAAATAAAGCTTCCTTATTAGCATCTGAACAAGACTGATACCTTCAACATTCTAAATGTTTTGAAAAATATCAAGTTCTTTAAGTTCTAAATATTCAATCTGGAACTGTGCATCTTCCTGTACTAGAAAATTCCTTTTGTGCATAAGGAGGTAAATCAGTTTACTGTATTACAGTTTTCTCTTGCAGCGCTGTATTTTCAATGCAAGTTTACAAAGAACATACATTAAATATTGCTGGGCCACCCAACTTTTAAACAATTGGGGGGGAAAGAGGATGAAAAGCCACGCAAGGTATCAAGTCAAGTCAAATGAATCTGATATTATTTAAAAACATGCAACATGGATTCTGCATCTCACTATCAAGGACAACAGTGGAAAAGAAAATGGCGATCATATGAGCAGGAGTCCAGCAGCAAGTTAAACCTGTCATTAGCTCTCTCCAACAGCTAATGCCAGAAGCAAAGCTGGGCAAAGGCCAGGGAACTGTCCTGTCTCACAGATCCAGACGCTGCTGCTGCCCAGAATACAATGCCTAATGTAGGCGTCATTCCGAAACTAATCAAGCAGTTGCTCAATCAACCCACTCCCGCCCTCCCTCTTCTGACAGAATATGGATGCAAATGAAGTAATCACATTTTTAAAGAAACCAACTAACAAAGGGGACAATTTTATTTCAGATATGCAGATTACATAGGGAACATGATAAAGTCTTAAGGCAGAATTGAAAAGCCAACCTTCTCATTTGAGTGAGAAAGCTGTTGGCAAGTTTCTACGGCAAACGTACCCAATCTGTGGGGCACGCCCCACTAAGGGAGCAAGGAAGAACATTCCGGGGGGGGTGGCAGGGGCCTCAGCCAGCCCCCATGGAGGGCTGGCAGGGAGCACCATCCAGCCCCACTCCTGGCCTGGGCCCAGGCCCCAGATGCTGGCCCCATGCCCGGGGCCCCAGCCTCAGCTCTGCTCCCACCCCCAGCCTCAGGCCCTTACCCTGTCCATCCTCCCCGCCCCCCCTCCCCCGACCCGTGACCCCACTTCTGGCCCCGGCTTGGAGGGAGTGAGAGAGCGCAGACGGGGTGGGGGTGTGAGGTAAAAAGTTTGGGGACCACTGTTCTAAGGCGATGTATCAAGAGGCTTTGCAATATAGATTTAATTACAAGAGAATCAGCGGGGGACCACCACTTAATATGACCATGCTTACTCCAGCTCCACCACCCTTTAGTAAAGTTAAGCTTTTTTTAAAAAAACATATATATATATATCTCTATATATCTCTATCTCCCCTCAGAGACCTCAACATATGGTCACTCTGCAATGAAGATGACTAGACAGTGAAAGGCAGCTGGAGGAGGACAGAGTGTAGTCGACTTCAAGATGACCTGCTAGAATCTTCTAACCCAGCCGTTTTCAAACTGAGTTGGGACCCCAAAGTGGGTCACGACCCCCTTTGAACAGGGTCGCCTGGGCTGGCTTAAACTTACTTCAGCCCTTGGCAGCAGGACTCAGGTTGCAGGCCCCCCGGCCTGGGGTTGAAGCCTTGAGCTTCAGCTTGGCCCCCCCTGCCCGGAGCGGTGGGGCTTGGGGGGGGGGCTCAAGCTTTGGGCTCATGAAGTAATTGGCTAAGCAGCAGAGGCAGCCATGAGCTGGGAAGCGAACGGTCACATCCTCACATTCCAATCGGGCAATCTGGGGCTGTTGGAAAGGGGATCCGGTCTAGCATCTCCAGAGAAAGGGAAGAGCCTAGAAGATTTAAAGGAAACCTAGTTTGATCGCATCCTGTCTGGCAAGAACTCACTTATCAATAGACCCAGCTGGGAAACCTTAGGTCTTTATAGATGTAGCTGTGAAATCCTCACTTCTGTATTGTTTTCTCATCATAGTTCCCACTTTGCTATTGTTTATTTCCATGGTCTGTCTGGTTCTGTGATTGTTTCTGTCTGCTGTATAATTAATTGTGCTGGGTGAAAAATAATGAAGATGGTGGGATATAACTGGTTAGATAATCATGTTACAATAGGTTAGGATTGGTTAAATTTCAGTAAAATGACTGGTTAAGGTATAGCTAAGCAGAACTCAAGTTTCCTTTACATCTTCTAGGCTCTTCCCTTTCTCTGGGAAATGATAAACATATACCTAAATTCTTAAAGTACAGACCTTTACAGACAGGCCTGAACAGCTATATCCTAACACTGCTCTAAGCACAAGTTGGAAAAGGCAAAAAGTGCATGACTCTTTTGGAGCCAACTTCAGTTTTTAATTCTTATACCTTCATATAACATAATGCAACATATTAGAGGCAATTCAGCTGCACCGGTTTCTTTATTTATCTGAGTGTTAGAGTCTGTACACACCCCAGTGTACGCGCAAAGAATCAGAGGGCCAGCCTGTCTCCTTTGTTACTGTAAGGAATTCAGATCCATCTGGGTGATGGGAAGAGAGTTGTGTCAGCAGGGCAATGTGGGTAGAAGCACGGCACCATGCCCACCGACAGCCAACTCCACGGTGAATTAGTGAGTAAGAAAACGGACTGCCATCCTTTATTATTCACAGTCTCCTTCTCTGAACCCAGCCCCAAGGTTCAGGGCTAGCAGCCAAGTTTCCTGTCCCTCACTTGTTTTTTGGTGGTGTTTATTTTGCTTCCCCCACCACCAAACAGGGCCAACTGAGCCCAATAAATCTAATGGACTGTGATAGCTGTAGCTCAGAATAAAGTTTTGTATTGATTCTAATCGGGAAGGATTAAGATCCAAACAAACACAGATCTTGCACCAAAACAGTAGAGATGCCAGTTTTTTCTTGCAGTAGAAAGATACATATAAGGGTTCTGTTTCAAGCAGACAAATATGTACTAAATTTGTAGAGAACCACATATAAAAGACCCTCCTAATCTGCTGCCCCCACCCCCAATTCCCATTTCTGGAGTAGCAGACTGAAATCAGAAGGGTTTGGCTCATGATTATTGGACATCATATACATTTTAAAAAACTATGACTAATCTTAGAATAATGAAAACAATCTGTAGAAGGATAAAAAGTTAATCTTCCATTACAGAAGAGCATTCTATCGTGACAAAATATATTCATTTTATCTCATTTTTAAGAACAGAATTAGGTTTTATTTGTTTGCCTCAGACAAGTTTCAAAAAATTTCAAGATCCCCCCCACTCAACCACATCCCCTAAAACCAAACATATGTAGCTACCTTGCAAAAAGTTCTCTTTCTGGGTGTAACATTTGGGGGTGCCTTCCTCTTAAATTATTTTCAAAAACCATAAGGGCGGGAAGCATAAGATTGTTTTTTTCCCTTGAGACTTCATTTTTTTCCCACTTGAAGATACACAGATAATGAAAGGGCAGGGGCAGATTGGATTTTGGAATGACCTCTAAGCCATGATAGCGTTATTAACTGCTGCCCATTCATTCACAGTTCCCCAGCTTAAGAACAACAAATATTTTGTGAATATAGCCTCAGAAATAAACAGCCATCTTGCTTGGGGCAGGTAGGGTAGAGAAGGAAAATTGGAGCTAAAGATACCCCTTTAGTCCTAAATTTAAAAAATAAATAAATTAGGGATCACATGAACTATTTTTACTGGATTGACTGTTTGGTTTGGTAATTATTACTAGGCTGTTCTGTTCTAAAGATAGTTAAGAAATAAGATTTCCGAAATACCAGGCACAGACAGAAGCCCTGGAATGTAGAAGCCATGAGGAAAATTCAGTGAAAACAGCAGTTGAGGAGCCTTCTCTTAACTTGTGTTTAAAAAGCATCCTCTTGGTGAAGCCAATGGGTGCCATTTCGCCCCACAGCTCACATTGAAAACTTCGATGTCTCTCTGTAATAAATGTATATTTTTAAAAATGTGTTTGCATGTAGCTCTCTCTAAGAGGGAACAAATAGATTTCTTCAAGTTCTTATGCTATCCCAGCATCATATGCACAAACAATGTTGACACTGAATGTGACAGACTAGAACAGTTTTTTAAAACTACAACATTAAGAAGCCACTGATGGGGACAAAAAATATTTGGAAGTTAAAGAAAGCCAGACATTAGGGCTCTAAAGTTTACTGTAATGTTTACACATTATTTCCCATTCCGCCCTGAGAACAGATACAAAATATATGGTGAAAAACAGCAGCGTGGGGGGGAAAATGAAGCACCTCAGGTTTTACACTTTTGAAACAAGCTCAACACTACTTTTACAGAGTCCAATATCAATTTAAAAAGGCAAAAAGCATAGCTATTCCATTCAGCCCAGAACGCTGGAAGTTCACAGAGCAAAAAGCACGTCACTTCTTTTAGCTGTATTGACTACTGCATCTATTACTGCTGTTGCTTGCTTGCTGGCAAGTGCAGTAGTTAAGGTTGTCAGACTATGAAAGTTTTAAAATGCTACAAACATTTTAATCACCGCATTTTCCAATTAAAAATGTGTTTGGTTTCTGTTCAAGAGCAATGTTTTAGAAGAGTTTGAGAAAAGCCCTTTTGGCTGTATGACTTCAGAAGCATATTTTTCCATCCTCCCTTGCTTAGGGGGGAGGAAAAGGGAGGGGGGGAAAAAAGCTTGATTTTTATTTTATATATATGCTATGTGAAAAAAGAAGATTTGGGTTCTGATACTCAAATTTGTGTAAATAGTCATAGCTCAGTTGCAGTCAATAGAACTATGACATTTTACTCAAAAAGTTATCCGTGGTTCACAGTCAAACTGGGAGGACGTATCAGTGGGTTCCCTCCGGGGTCAGTCTTGGGTCCGGTACTATTCAATATTTTCATTAATGACTTGGATAATGGGCTGGGGAGTGAGTATGCTTCTAAAATGTGCAAATGACACCAAGCTGAGAAGAGTTGCAAGCACTTTGGAGGACAGAATTAGAATTCAAAACGACCTTTGCAAATTAGAGAATTAGTGTGACATTAATAAGACGACATGCAATAAAGACAAGTGCAAAGTATTACACTTAGGAAGGGGGCAAAAATCAAATGTACAACTACAAAATGGGAAATAATTGGCTAGGCAGTAGTACTAACTCAGGGATAGCTCAGTGGCTTGAGCATTGGCCTGCTAAACCCAGGGTTATGAGTTCAATCCTTGAGGGGACCGCTTAGGGATCTGGGGCAAAAATTGGGGATTAGTCCTGCTTTGACCAGGGGGTTGGACTAGATGACCTCCTAAGGTCCCTTCTAACCCTGATATTCTATGATTCTACTGCTGAAAAGGATCTGGGGGGTATAGTGGATCACAAATTGAAAATGAGTCAACAACAATATACATTTTAAAGTGTACTAACAACATATTGTATGTAAGACATTGGAGGTAATTGTTAATTCTACTCAGCATAGGTGAGGCCTCCGCTGGAGTACTGCATCCAGTTCTGGGCGCCACACTTTGGGAAAGATGTGGACAAACTGGAGAGTCCAGAGGAGAGCAACAAAAACTATGAAAAAGTTTAGAAAACCTGGCCTATGAGGAAAGGTTAAAAAACTGGCCATGTTTAGTCTTGAGAAAAGATGACAGAGGGAACCTGATACCAGTCTTTAAATATGTTACGGGCTGTTACAAAGAGGATGATGATCAATTGTTCTCCACGTCCACTGAAGGTAAAATGAGAAGTAATGTGCTTAATCTGCAGCAAGGGAGATTTAGGTTAGATATTAGGAAAAACTTTTAACTATAAGGAAACGTAGGTTCTGGAACAGGCTTACAAAGGGAAGCTGTGGAATCTCTATCACGAGGTTTTTAAAAAAACAGTTGGACAAACATTTGTCGGGGTGGTCTAGGTTTACTTGGTCCTGTCTCTGCACAGGGGCCAGACTTGATGATCTGTTGAAGTCCATTCTGGTCCTAGATTTTATGATTCTATCTACCTGGGGAGGGGAAGAGAGAGAATATGGCCCTGAAAGTTTACACTTTTGGTATATTTGGCAGTTAGTGCCACTGTTAAGTCATAAAAAAAGTGGTAAAGCTGGGTTTGTAGGTCCTTAACTTTTTCACTGGAGCAACCTTCAAACTACATTAATTTTTAAAATAAATTATAGGCATGTAAAATATGAGAAGGTGCTGAGCTTGTTGGTGGAGATCATTTATTTGGGCAATTAAAGTTTACCTTATTGGCACTATAGAAGAAAGTGTCCAATTGTATGCTACACATTCCAATCGTCTTTAAATACTAGTTTAGCAGAATTTAAAGCTGTTAAAACACACATATCCAGAGCTCTATGTTCAAGTACATAATTTTAATAGTCACCTGTCTATTAGCTTGTATGTATGAATGTTTTGAAATGTAAATATTTAGTTTGACAATAAAGTTCTGATGTTAAGCCAGTATTTTCCATACCGTCATTACAAGAACCATACATCACAAACCAAAAACTAAGAACCTTGGAATTCCTCAGTGTGAATACATCACAACTCCACAGGAAACTATATCATGAAATCCATGGCAGGACACCTGAAAATTTAAAAAACAAACTGTCTTTGTCTTGCACTCAAGGTGAGCCGTTCCTCAGTAACTGCTGAGCCCAAGTCTGCTTTTAAAATTGAATACCAGATCTATAGAGCATTCACTCCAAAATTAGAGTTAATCTTTGTCCAATAGGATTTTTACAAGAATACTGGCAGCATCTTAAGAAATGCTTAAACTCTTAAACCAAACAAGCCAACATGCAGAGAAGTTAAGCATCAGGAGGGATACCAGCTCATGATTTAGTGCTGCTCAGCAACTTGAGAGCGAAATAATGCTCTTTTAGTCTCCATGTAAGATTTATAGAGTTTAAGGACAGAAGGGACCATCAGATCCCCTAGTCTGAACTTCTGTCTATCAGGAGCCATAGAATTTCATCGAATTACTCTTGTATTGAGTCCAACAGCCAGTTGGACGAATGAAGATCTTCCAGAAAAACGTCTAGTCTTGATGAAAAGATGGAGAAAATCCCCCACTTCTTTTGGTAATTTGTACCAGTGGTTAGTCACCTACACTGTTAAAATTTGTGTCTGGCTTTGGCTTCCAGCAGTTGGTTCTTGTCTTTCTTTGCTAGATTAAAGAGCATGTTAGTACCCAGGTATTTTCTCCCCATGAAAATACTTGTACATGGTTGTCAAATCACCCCTCAACTGGCTTTGCTGGTATAGCTCGGGCATCACTTAAACAAAGCAATTATATCCTCAAACAAAATCTCTGTGATGATTGCACATGCACCAGAGAAAAGCAGCAGTTAATATAAAAGTATACAGTCCTACAGTATAAAGGTTTTGCGTCACAATTGCTTGCTTAGATCAATGCTGAATTATACCATCCATGTAAAATAAGTATTAATGGGTTTTAATTTATCACAGAGCATCTTATTCCCAGAAGAGATATTAAGATATTCTCCTTTGAGAACAAGTGTTTGTAAAAGAGATCCAAGATCAAGTTAGATATCCTAAACAACATATAACTGCAGATATAATCCAATCACTGGGACATCAATTATCAATTTACTGTCCTTCCATTCGGAGTATTTAAATATGAAAAAAATTGGGAAAAAAAAGTGTACAATTCCCATCCCTTCAAGCCAGTTTACCATGTATTCCAAAATTTTGATCAGCTATAAACTTGGGATTCAGGGACTCTTTAAGACTCTGTTTCTAATTTCACTATATGTGCTTTCAAGTTTTAGGGGAATCTGTTACCCAAACTATTTAAACCTATAAGAGCAGTTTGCGCTGTGGAAAGCAGAGATTTTCCACCCCCTCCCCAACCATCCCTCTCCTCAACAAAAAAGTAAATGAGACAAGGTGGGTGAGAGATCAACAGAAGTTGGCCCAATAAAACTTTCCCACTCACCTTGTGTCTCTAATATCCTGGGACCCACAGGGCTACAACAACACTGCATATTTAAAAAACAAACAACAAAAAAGCTATACACATTCCCCATCTCACAGGTCTGACCAGAAGACAGGTTCACAATCATACTCTTTGTGTATGTGTACTAATTTCTCCACCACAAAAACAAAAATTTTAAAGATGCACCACCATCTTTTGAAGTAAGCAATGGGACCCAATGACAACTTTTCACCTACTTTTAGGTTAGCAATAACAGATGTTAGATCCCTAAAGTCAATACTTCTTCCTCTGGACTCTTTACATGTACAATACCAAGTGAACTGTTAAGAACATTGGTGGGCCTTCCAGTGGTTCAGAGCCAATGAAACTGTAGAAGTTTCTAGACAGCGCTCTTCAACAAATCAAACAAAAAATATCAAACCACCCGCATGGGGACTAGAAACAATGAGACCATCTGCAACTGGACCCAAGTGGAAGAAGGTTTAGAGCTCCTCTCTCCCCCGCCCGGCTGAGATGGGAAGCCCCCCAAACAGGGCAGTCTAAAGCAAACCAGCACCCTGCCGACCAGTGAACACGCGCTCTCCCAGGCCTTGCTCTGAACGCAAATATCCTCTCCCCGTTTACCGCCGCAGCCAGCGTTACAGAAGAGACACTCGCTGGTCACACGCCTGTTTCCGATGGGGAAATGAAGACGCACTAACCCCCTGGAATATTTCCGGCCGGGTTCCCACGGGCTCACGGTGGGAGCGAGCCGAAGGGAAAGGAACCAGGCGGGCCCGCTGGCGGGGGCGAACAGAGTCCAGCCCTCTCCCGGGGTAAGCCGGAGCCCCAGCCGGGCGAAGGGACTCCGGGGCACCCACCGGGCAGCGCTGGGAGAAGGGCCCGAGGCAGAGGGGCGAGCGGGGGGAGGCTGCTCAGGCGGGTGGGCGCGGGCAGCTCCCCGGGAGAAGGGGGCCGGGGCAGCCCCGAGGCGGTTCCCAGCCCAGCGCCGGGCTCACCTGCTCGTCGTGGCGCGGGCAGTGGCCGGCCCAGGCCGGGAGGAGGGAGGCGAGGCGGCTGTCGGGCTGGCCCAGGGCGAGCGGGGCGGCCGGCCCGGGGGCGGCGGAGCCGGGCGCCCCGACGGAGCGCTCCTTGGCGAGGCCGTTGCCGCCCGGGGGCTCCGCAGAGGCGGCGGCGGGGGCCGGGCGGTGCTGCGGGCCGGGGTCGCTGGGGGGGACGCTGGGGGGCGGCAGCGCGGCCATGCCCGAGGGCTCCGGGATCCGACGGGGCAGGCGGCGGGACGGGAGCAGCCGGCGAAGCCGCTCGCAGGGGCGGGGCTCCGCGGCGGGGGGGCCCCTGGAGGAGCCGGGGGGGGGGCAAAGCGCTGGGCGGCCCCGGGGACGAGTCGGGGTCTGCAGGGAGCGGGTCCGCGGAGCGCCTGGCCCCGGGGCGCTGCTCCCGCTCGCCGCCGGCCCCGGACTGCGCCCGTCCACACCCGCCCTGCGCTTCCGAGCCCGCCTCGCCTCGGACACATTGTCTCGAGTCCCCCAGCCAGCCCCTGGCGGCTCCGCGTCGGCCTGGGCCCCGGGGCGGGGGACCCGGTTCTCCGCGTGCATGGGCGCCACTCCGGTAACCCCCCCCCCCAATCCAGAGTGAACGGGACCCCGCGCTGCGGGACTCGGCTCCGGTTTCCTGGGGCGGGGAGACACAAACACCGGGTCCCAGTGTAGAGAGAAATCTCTATATTAAGTATTTTTATGAATCCTTATGATGTTGCATTGTGTTATTTTGTATTTCATATGACTTGGCATTGTGCCTCTCTATTTTCATACAACTTCGTATTAGATCCCTATATAGAAAACTTGTAGAAAACTTTGTATCAAGATGTTCTAGCCCCTAAGGATAGTATAGTTAAAGTAGAAGAAACATGTGTCTGTTTGCTAGGAGTAGGATAAGATCTTCCCCTCACTCTGTAATCAATTGCCCTGTTGACTGACCGAGGTGTGAATGAGGGAGGCTTGGAAGAAACCCACCTCCAGACACTGCAACAGTTGGAGAGGGGATGGGAGCCAGATCAAAGGACAATCATAGAATCTCAGGGTTGGAAGGGACCTTAGGAGGTATCTAGTCCAACCCCCTGCTCAAAGCAGGACGAATCCCCAGTTTTTGCCCCAGATTCCCAAATGGCCCCCTCAAGGATTGAACTCACAACCCTGGGTCTAGCAGGCCAATGCTCAAACCACTGAGCTATCCCTCCCGGCCTCCCCCAATCAAGTGGCAAAGAAGCGCAGACATACTGACGGCCTTGGGGATTAGAAGCGAGGCACCTTCTTTAGGTAACACCCTCTTTGAGCAGCCTGGGGACAACACCCAGAGAAAAGCAGCACAAAGACCAACGGACACAGACCCAGAGTTTGAATCTGGAGTGGATTTGCATAAGAGGGAAGCTGCTATAGAAGTGAGGTGTCTGGCAGAAGGACCCCGGGTCTCGTCTTGTCACCATGGGAGCATCGATCCGGATCGGCAGAAGCCCGGCTCCACCCCTCCCCCATCTAACTCACCTGGCCAGTGCAGTTAAGGGGAGCAACCAGTTGGTAACGACAGCAAGACGGAGTGTGTGTGTGTTTGTGTGTGTGTGAGTGCATGAGTGTGATATATATATCATATGCATATGATAGAGTATTGATTGATCCCTGTATTACTAATAAATGTGGCGTTTTGCCTTAATCCCCTTGAAAAGATCCTGCATAGTACTTTGAGTACAACACGAGCAGCCTCCTCCGGCTCGTGCTCCCCCGCCGGGCTGGGGGCTGGGGGGCGGTGTCGGGACTGGGCCCCCCCGGCCGGGAGACACTCACCCCGCACTGCAGCGACCGGGGGGGGGGGGTCGCTCCTCGGTCCCGCTGGGCGCGTTCCCCCCGTCGCGCCTTGGTCAAGAAACAAAAGTTTGAAAACAGAATCGCCTCCCCCGCAACGTGCACGGCGGAATCCAGCAGCGCTCGGCGCCGGGTTTGAATCGGCAGCGGCAGCAGCAACTCGCTCCGCAGCGCCGGCCCTGCACCACCCCCTCCCCCCAGCCAACACGGCCCCCCCGGCACAGCTCAGCCCCCCGCTCTGGGAGGGCGGCAGGCAGCTACGGCCAGCCGCCCCCGCTCCCAGTTCCCTGCTGCTCGGGGGGAGCAGGGGGAGCGGCCGCTCCCCCACTGAGCAGAAGCGGCGCCGTTTTTGTGCTCCCGGCGCCTTTTGTTCCTGTGCTGCAGCCGGAGTGGAGCTTTTTTTGCTCCTGATGCCTTTTTTAGCTCCGCTCCCCCTGTGCTCTAAACCTGGCTACTCCACTGGCCAGTTGTCCGCCAGGCTCAGCCTAGTGGGCGCACCGGCCCTGGCTCTGGACACCTCTTCTTGAAACAGATCAGAGTCCAGAATCCATTTAATCTCCAGCGGCGCGCACTCGCTTCCGCCTGAGCTCTGAGGGGGGGTTAGGGGGAGGGGTTTAAAGGCAAACAGGAAACATTCACCCTCTTACACTTGCTGGCGTTTCTGTGCTGCCTCTTTCCCGAGCAGCCTTTTTAAGACTGCAAAGGCTGCTTATAGTACTTGGAGGCTTCTAATGCTTTGTCTGTCCGTCTTTATATTAATTAGTCGTATAACTGCGAGAAACGTTTAATAGGTACAAATTGTGATTATGTGATCATGTGATTCTCAGTGTAAAGAAGGAGCGACTTGATGTTAAAAACTATTGAGAGGAGAATTATACAAGTTGGATTAAATTTTGAAAACATCTAATTAAAAATATAGTTCTAAGCCTTAAATCACTCAGTTTAAATAACACCTCTTGTTATGTCCTGGACAACTATTTATTGACTAAACCCCATACCTGTGATCCAGTTTAAAATTAAAACAACAAGAAATCCTGTATCAAAATGAGATGGTCGAGTTCAGGATCCTGACACAAGGAAGAAAGGAGAGCAGTAGAACAGAGACCCTGGACTTCAGAAAAGCAGACTTTGACTCCCTCAGGGAACTGATGGGCAAGGTCCCCTGGGAGAATAACATGAGGGGGAAAGGAGTCGAGGAAAGCTGGCTGTATTTTAAAGAATCCTTATTGAGGTTGCAGGAACAAACCATCCCGATGTGTAGGAAGAAAAGTAAATATGGCAGGCGACCAGCTTGGCTTAACAGTGAAATCCTTGCTCGTCTTAACCACAAAAAAGCAGCTTACAAGAAGTGGAAGATTGGACAAATGACCAGGGAGGAGTATAAAAATATTGATCAGGCATGCAGGAGTGAAATTAGGAAGGCCAAATCACACTTGGAGTTGCAGCTAGCCGGAGATGTTAGGAGTAACAAGAAGGGTTTCTTCAGGTATGTGAGCAACAAGAAGAAAGTCAAGGAAAGTGTGGGCCCCTTGCTGAATGAGGGAGGGAACCTAGTGACAGAGGATGTGGAGAAAGCTAGTGTACTCAATGCTTTTTTTGCCTCTGTCTTCACAGACAAGGGCAGCTCCCAGATGGCTGCACTCCGCAGCATGGTATGGGGAGGTGGTGACCAGCCCTCTGCGGAGAAAGAAGTAGTTCGGGACTATTTAGAAAAGCTGGACGAACACAAGTCGATGGGGCCGGATGCACTGCATCCGAGGGTGCTAAAGGAGTTGGCTGATGTGATTGCAGAGCCATTGGCCATTATCTTTGACAAATCATGGCAATCGGGGAGGTCCCGGATGACTGGAAAAAAGCTAATGTAGTGCCCATCTTTAAAAAAGGGAAGAAGGAAGATCCGGGGAACTACAGGCCAGTCAGTCTCACCTCAGTCCCTGGAAAAATCATGGAACAGGTCCTCAAGGAATCAATTCTGAACCACTTAAAGGAGAGGAAAGTGATCAGGAACAGTCAGCATGGATTCACCAAGGGCAAGTCATGCCTGACTAACCTAATTGCCTTCTATGATGAGATAACTGGCTCTGTGGATGAGGGGAAAGCAGTGGATGTGCTATTTCTTGACTTTAGCAAAGCTTTTGATACAGTCTCCCACAGTGTTCTTGCCAGCAAGTTAAAGAAGTATGGGCTGGATGAATGGACGGTAAGGTGGATAGAAAACTGGCTGGATGGTCGTGCTCAACGGGTAGTGATCAATGGCTCCATGTCTAGTTGGCAGCCGGTATCAAGTGGAGTGCCCCAAGGGTCGGTGCTGGGGCCGGTTTTGTTCAATATCTTCATCAACGATCTGAAGGATGGTGTGGACTGCACCCTTAGCAAGTTTGCAGATGACACTAAACTGGGAGGAGTGGTTGATACGCTGGAGGGTAGGGACAGGATACAGAGGGACCTAGACAAATTAGAGGATTGGGCCAAAAGAAATCTGATGAGGTTCAACAAGGACAAGTGCAGAGTCCTGCACTTAGGACGGAAGAATCCTATGCACTGCTACAGACAAGGGACCGAATGGCTGGGCAGCAGTTCTGCAGAAAAGGACCTAGGGGTTACAGTGGACGAAAAGCTGAATATGAGTCAACAGTGTGCCCTTGTTGCCAAGAAGGCTAACGGCATTTTGGGCTGTATAAGTAGGGGCATTTCCAGCAGATCGAGGGACGTGATTATTCCCCTCTATTCGGCACTGGTGAGGCCTCATTTGGAGTACTGTGTCCAGTTTTGGGCCCCACACTACAAGAAGGATGTGGATACATTGGAAAGAGTCCAACGGAGGGCAACAAAAATGATTAGGGGGCTGGAGCACATGACTTATGAGGAGAGGCTGAGGGAACTGGGATTGTTTAGCCTGCAAAAGAGAAGAATGAGGGGGGATTTGATAGCTGCTTTCAACTACCTGAAAGGGGGTTCCAAAGAGGATGGATCTAGACTGTTCTCAGTGGTAGAAGATGACAGAACAAGGAGTAATGGTCTCAAGTTGCAGAGGGGGAGGTTTAGTTTGGATATTAGGAAAAACTTTTTCACTAGTAGGGTGGTGAAGCACTGGAATGGGTTACCTAGGGAGGTGGTGGAATCTCCTTCCTTAGAGGTTTTTAAGGTCAGGCTTGACAAAGCCCTGGCTGGGATGATCTAGTTGGGGTTGGTCCTGCTTTGAGCAGGGGGTTGGACTAGATGACCTCCTGAGGTCCCTTCCAAACCTGAGATTCTATGATTCTATGAAAATGTAAGGGGTGGGTGAAAGGATTCTAGGATTAGTATTTAAGAACCCTGTAAGAAGATAAGTGAATACACAAAACTAGCCTTAATGTAATATGAAGATTGCAAAAAAATAATAATTAAAGGTTTAGTGTTTTAGCCAAGCTCTCCCTTGAGGCAGAAAATTCCAAGAGTTAAACTTGCTGCTTCACTGTTAACTCAGCTAGATGGCTTGTCCTCTTTGTATATCTGGGGTGCTTTAGTGCACTGTACATGAAAAGAGACATGATGTTTTACAAATAATAAGGGAAACAGAAAATACTGAAGAGATTTAAAAAATGAAAATGAGGTAGGGTTCGAGTTAGAAATGAGCTACAAAGCCAGAAAAGGTACAAATATCTACATGAAAATATTAGGAAAGTGCTGAAACTGACAAAACATGACATAAACAGGGTATGAAACAAACAGCTAAAAGGCAAAAGCTAATGAAACAAATGAGCAAAATAGGACAAAGAAAAACAGGGTAAACAGATTGTATATCATTCCACCTCCTCTTTTAGCTCTGTCCTGCAAATATTTATGCACATGCTTTCCTTTTGTGCCAAGAAGTAAGCACATGTTTAAGTAGTTGGAGAGCAGGGCAAGTTGTATTTTTAATAGATGTTTGAGTCAGCAAGTGAGTCTGAAGCTGGCTGACAGGTGCTTTTCCACAGTGGGTCAAACACTCAACTTAAAAGACCTTAGACCTCTTAGCCTCCCTCGGCCTCAAGGTCAACCAAAACAAATCCACACTGACTGACATGAAATTGCAAGCCCACTAGCAAGAATTTTTAATGCATCTGTAAACTCGGGGTTTGTACCGCATGACTAGAGAATTGCTAACATAGTTCCTATTTTTAAGAAAGGAAAAAAAAGTGATCCGAGTAACTACAGGATTGTGAGTTTGACATCTGTAATATGCAAGGTCTTGGACATTTTTTTGAAGAAGAAAGTACTTAAGGACATTGAGGTCAATGGTAATTGAGACAAAATACAATATGGTTTTACAAAAAGTGGCTCGTGCCAAACCAACCTGATCTCCTTTGAGAAGGTAACAGATTTTTTTAGACCGAAGAAACGCAGTGGATCTAATTTACCTCGATTTCAATAAGGTATTTGATACGGTTCCACATGGGGAATTATTAGTTAAATTGGAAAAGTTGGGGATCAATATGAAAATTGAAAGGTGGATAAGGAACTGGTTAAAGGGGAGAGTACAGCGGGTCATACTGAAAGGTGAACTGTCAGGCTGGAGGGAGGTTACCAGTGGAGTTCCTCAGGGATCTGTTTTGGGACCAATCTTATTTAATCTTTTTATTACTGACCTTGGCACAAAAACTGGTAGTGTGCTAATAAAGTTTGCGGATGACACAAACCTGGGAGGTATTGCCAATACAGAGAAGGACCGGGATATCCTACAGGAAGATCTGGATGACCTTGTAAACTGGAGTAATAATAATAGGATGAAATTTAATAGTGAGAAGTGTAAGGTTATGCATTTAGGAATTAATAACAAGAATTTTAGTTATAAGCTGAGGATGCATCAATTGGATGTAACAGTGGAGGAGACGGACCTTGGAGTCCTGGTTGATCACAGGTTGACTATGAGCTGTCAATGTGATATGGCCGTGCAAAAAGTTAATGCGGTCTTGGGCTGCATCAGGCGAGGTATTTCTAGTAGAGATAAGGAGGTGTTAGTACCATTATACAAGGCACTGGTGAGACCTCATCTGGAATACTGTGTGCAGTTCTGGTCTCCCGTGTTTAAGAAGGATTTATTCAAACTGGAACAGGCTGCTAGGATGATCTGAGGAGTGGAAAACCTGTCTTATGAAAGGAGGCTTTTTTAGCCTAACCAAAAGAAGGCTGAGGGGAGATGTGATTGTTCTCTATAATATAAATATATCAGAGGGATAAATACCAGGGAGGGAGAGGAATTATTTAAGCTCAGTACCAATGTGGACACAAGAACAGATTGGCCATCAGGAAGTTTAGTCTTGAAATTAGACGAAGGTTTCTAACCATCAGAGGAGTGAAGTTCTGGAACAGCCTTCCAAGGGCAGTGGCGGAGGTGGGGCGCAAAAGACACATCTGGCTTCAAGACTAAGCTTGATAAGTTTATGGAGGGGATGGTATGATGGGATAGCCTAATTCTGGCAATTAATTGATCTTTGACTATTAGCTGTAAATATGCCCAGTGGCCTGTGATGGGATGTTAGATGGGTGGGATCTGAGTTACTACAGAGAATTCTTTCTGGACAGGGCCGGAACCAAGAGGGCCCGCTGGCGGGTCCAACAGAGTCCAAGCAAGAGCAGAGGAGTAGCTGGCAGCCCTCTCCGGGGGCGGGGGGGTAACCCGGAGCCCCAGCAGGGCGAAGGGACTCCACGGCACCCACCTGGAAGCGCTGGGAGAAGGGCCCGAGGCAGAGGGGTGAGCGGGGGGAGGTTGCTCAGGCGTGTGGGCGCGGGCAGCTCCCCGGGAGAAGGGGCTGGAAGGGGGCCGGGGCAGCCCTGAGGGAGTGAAATCCCACGGTCTCCAGCCCAGCGTGGGGCTCACCTGCTCATCGTGGCGCTGGCAGTGGCCGGCCCAGGCCGGGAGGACGGAGGCGAGGTGGCTGTAGGGCATGGCGGCGGAGGGCTGGCCCAGGGCGAGCGAGGCGGCCGGCCCGGGGGCAGCGCCGAAGCGCTCGATGAAGTGGTCCTTGGCAGGGTCTTGCACGATCCGGACGCCATTTGTCCTGATATTTCGGCTCCGGACGCTTTTTTTTTTTTGCTTACCCCGTGTGTCCCGATATTTTGTTCCTTTCATCTGGTCACCCTACTGCCCCCCAACACCAGGGGAGCCGCCTAGTTCGCCCAGGGCCGGTGCAACCTAGTGGTCGGCACCACAACCCTGGGAGGGGAGGAGAATTAGAGCGGCCCGGGCATGCTCAGCGGAGGTGAGCTGGGGCGGGCTCCCCGGGCGGGGTTAGCTGCTGCGGAGTGGGGGGGACGCCCCGAGGGGGGAGGGGGGGCGGGCAGGCAAGCTTAGCTGGGCAGAGGGGTGGCACAAGGTGGAAGTTTCGCCTAGGGTGCGAAACTTCCTTGCACTGGCCCTGAGTTCGCCTAGTGGTTGCACCGCCCTGAGAGTAGACTATCCTAAAATAAAACTGATGTCCAATATATAGCGCTTGTCTCACCTGTGTGGATTCTGCATGTCTTTTCTGAATATTGGCCAAGCAATCTTGATAAATGAAATGTCCATTATCAGCTTTCTTCCCTTCCCCCCCTTCAGCCCCCAGTCTCTCCAGAGACATGTAACACTTTTTCCCCAAAGGTTTGGATTTTCTAATTACTGCACATAATCTGTTGTTTCTTGTGGTCCCAGCGCTTTATAGGGATGCTATTTTGCATGTTTGAATTCCTAAAAAAATTCATTGCATTTTATTTTATTATTTTTTCAGGTCCACTGTTTTCTCCTTGAGCATTTTTCTTTGGATTTTTATGGTTCCTGCTCAGCTGATTAGACAACTCAATCCTTCTCAAGTCATTGTGGTCCTTTCTTCCATCTTTTCCGTAGCTTGGACAACATCTGTAAGTTTATGATCTCCTCTATTTCTGGTTCTAGTCTCTCAAATGTATATGTCAGACCAGTAATTTAAGTAGTTTAATTTGTGATGTTTTGTTGTTGTTTTGATGGGTAGGTGGTAGCAGGTAGGTGTGACCTCTTCCAGAGGTGTTCATCTCTAGCACTGCCTGCACTTTGTGATCTTTTGTGGTCTGCTTCTGCATATTTTCACCTGGTTTTGACCGTTGGTCAGCTATGTGTTTCTTCCCAAAGATTTTCCTAACTTTGTGTGTGTGTGTGTGTGTAAGAGCAATTTAGGTTTTGCAGTGAGACTTAAATAAAGATTAGCAGGAAGAGAGGGAAGAAATGAGAAATTGTGCTCTGCTTTTAGCATGCATTCTCAACTTGGGGATTGTGAATAGTCTTCTTCTTTTTTGTGTCTAGATGGGGTGGGGAGGGAAAGAGTCCTGGATGTTTTTCAGTTCTCACATTGAGTCTTGCTGTAGATCAGGGTGAGAACCACCACCTTACTACATATTAAAGGGCCTTTTGTGGATCTTTTCAGGAGCATTGTTAGGAGAGGGTGTTGTGGTCCAACTCATGCCGGTATGATGAGACACCCACAAGGACTGGGCTCTTCCCCAGCTAAGCTGATGCTTTCCTTCACTCAAAGCAAGTGACTCTGTAGAGGGGTTGGTCTGTCTGTGTAATAGAGAGGGAATAGCAACAAAGAGTCCTGTGGCACCTTATACACTAACAGACATATTGGAGCATATGCTTTCGTGGGTGAATCCCCACTTCTTCAGATGCAATAGAGGGAATAGTTGGTATAGAGATCTGTATGGTAGAGTACAGATGAAAATAAAGGGTTAGGATTGGCTCTCTGGCTTCCAAACGAAGTACTCAAGACCTGACCTAGATTGAGAAGGGCTGGCAGGTACTGCTGACTAGTCCGCTACAGACCTAAAGAGCTCTTCTAGCTCAGAACATCAGCAGTCTTTTTGGATGAATAGGTTACTTGCATAAAAGTTTGTAGAAAAAGCTTGTGCTAATTGACTTGAACGTACGTTAGTTTGGTAATGACTTTTGTTCACAGCTGAATGAGATTCTGATCTATATTTTCAGCAAATTATACTTGTTTCTTCCAGGAGAAAGAAAGATGGACAGATAGCCCTAGTACTCTTTTGTGGACATGGCTGGTATTATTGCTGTCTCAGAAATATGTTGTGCTCAGTTATGAGCATTTTGTTTTAGAGGCATTATTCTCAGGGGAGCTGTAACAATATGGTGCCTTACACAGGTTCAACAAGGTCTGGGAGTATGGACATACCTCAGGTGGGGGAGTTGACACTTGACTGCTCAAGGGATGCTAATGCTCAAACTAGTAATGCAATGGGGATGCAGCCAGGGCCGGTGCAAGGAAGTTTTGTGCCCTAGGTGAAACTTCCTTGCACCAGCCCTGCGCCCTCCCGCCCCCCCACCCAGCTAACGCCACCCCCCCACCCGTGGCAGGTGGCTCCCCACCCCCCCGCCCGCGGCAGGCGGCTCCCCAGCCCCCCGGCTGCGGCAGCCTCCCCCTGGCTCCACGCTCAGCCGCTGAGCGTGGAGGCAGGAGGCAGCCGCGGCGAACCACCCGCGAAGCCCTGCTGAGCCCCAAGGGCAGGGCAACAGCCCTCGCCACAGCAGGGCTTCGCAAGGAAGCAGGCGGCTGCCTCCTGGCTCGAGCGTGGAGCGGGGAGGCAGGAGGCAGCCGCCGAGGGCGGCGAAATGCTGCCCCCACAATCCTGGCGCCCTAGGCGACCGCCTAGGGTTGCCTAGTGATAGCGCCGGCCCTGGATGCAGCAGCTCAAGTTACAGTAAATCCTTGGCAGCTGATCCAATCCAATGCTTCATTGGTAACGAAAGAGATGCCGGGGCTCAAGCACGTTTTTACATTCGTAAGTAAGGCCATGATTATGTCACAGAGGTCAGGGAAGTCACGGAATCTGTGACTTCCATTGATCTCCGTGACATTTTCTGCCTGGGCTTGGAGCTCCCAGCCAGCCCCCCACGCAGCTCCCAGACCCTGCCCTGGTGGGGGACCCCACAGCTGCCCAACCATGGCGGGGAACCCCCTGGAGCTCCCAGCCAGCCCCCCCGCAGCTCCCAGACCCTGCCCTGGTGGGGGGACCCCACAGCTGCCCAACCATGGCAGGGAACCCCCTGGAGCTCCCAGATCCTGCCCTGGTGGGGGGACCCCACAGCTTCCCAACCATGGCGGGGAACCCCCCGCAGCTCCCAGCCAGCCCCCCCGCAGCTCCCAGACCCTGCCCTGGTGGGGGGACCCCACAGCTGCCCAACCATGGCGGGGAACCCCCTGCAGCTCCCAGATCCTGCCCTGGTGGGGGGACCCCACAGCTGCCCAACCATGGCGGGGAACGCCCTGGAGCTCCCAGACTCTGCCCTGGTCGGGGGACCCCACAGCTGCCCAACCATGGTGGGGAACCCCCTGGAGCTCCCAGACCCTGCCCTGGTGGGGGGACCCCACAGCTTCCCAACCATGGCGGGGAACCCCCTGCAGCTCCCAGCCATGGTGACGGGACCCCCCAGCAGCTCAGCCCCCACAGGCAGGGGGACCCCGGAGCTTCCACTTGATGCAGGTGGCGGGGAACCCCCTGGAGCTCCCTGCAGCTGCCGGTGGCAGGACCCTCTCAGAGCTGCTCAGCCACCATGCGGGGGGACCCCGGAGCTCCCACTCACCGCAGTGGTGGGGGACCCCGGAGCCCCAGCTGCAGCGCGTGCTGAACCTGCCTCCCCATTTTGTCAGGGATATTTTTAGTGAAAGTCAGGGTCAGGTCACGGGCTTCCGTGAATTTTTGTTTATTGCTCGTGACCTGTCCCTGACTTTTACTAAAAATATCCATGATAAAAACTTGGCCTTGCTCATGAGTTAGGCTGGTCTCCTCCGAGTGGCCACCATCTCCCAGTATTCTGGATTGAGGCACTAGGATGCCCTTAGCAGAGATGGTAAATTGCTTCCGTCCACCTCTGCTCCTCACAGTGCTTCCTAGTCTCTTGACAGTATGGGAAGTCACCATCTTGCCTGAGGGCAACTTGGCTTTACTGGAATCAGTGGAAAGCTGTGGCCATCTTTGCTTTAGTGGTACAACTTCATGCTCTATATACCTTAGCTATTTTTTCTTTGATCAGTACGAGATCTTCGTTTGGGACCCTCTTTTTGTTCCGTGTTTGCACAGCGCTTAGCACAGTGGGGTCCTGGGCCATGACTAGGCTCCTAGGCACTATGGTAATGCAAATAATAAGTAACGACAACAATAATAAATAATAGGTCCTGCTGCCCCAGGACTCTTCATTCTCAAAACAGCATAAAAGCAACATGATCAGGACTATGGCTTTACATTTTCCCAAGTGCATTGTCAATATTATTTTCATCCTAACTGGTTGCATTAAATATTGAAATTCAGTGGAAATAATTTTATATTTTCTCCCTTCCAGTAGCTGTATTTTCTCCCTTACACGGGCAATCAAAATTCAGGCCTTAATTTTGAACTCCTATCTGCTTGCTAGGATTCATGTTGATATAGCAGCAGAACCCAAAGCAGGATGCTTCCATAAAAATCATTACATTGGATCAGTGCATCCCCATGCATGCCTCATCTCAGTAAAGCAGCTAGATTATGAATTTATTAAAATAATAATTTAAAAAGCTGCTCATCTTTGTCTCCTAGTGATAGCGCTGGGGGGTGGGGAGCATTTTGTCTCATTATTTTAATATGTTTCAGTCACATTCCGGACCTAATAACCCCTTTGCTGCTGAAGGTAATTGTAGTTTCTTGTGCTGAAGAAGGAATTATGTGATTTTTTTTAAAAATGGCTTTCTCCGTTATATCGCTGCGATTCTCTTCTCTTAGAGGTACCCTAGGCCAGGTTCTCAACCACGGGTACGCGTACCCCTGGGGGTACACAGAGCTCTTCCAGGGGGCACATCAGCTCATCTAGATATTTGCCTGGTTTTACAACAGGCTACATCAAAAGCACTAGCGAAGTCGGTACAGACTAAAATTTCATGCAGCCAATGACTTGTTTATACTGCGCTATATACTATACACTGAGATGTAAGAACAATATTTATATTACAATTGATTTATAATTATATGGTAAGAAAGGAAAAAGTCAGCAATTTTTCAGTAATAGTGTGCTGTGAGACTTTTGTATTTTTGTCTGATTTTGTAAGTGAGCAGTTTTTAAGTGAGGTGAAACTTGGGGTACACAAGACAAATCACACTCCTGAAAGGGGTACAGGCATCTGGAAAGGTTGAGAGCCACTGTCCTAGGCAAACTGTATGTTCTTATGTAGTCTTAAATGGCACTCATGTGTTGTGGATATTGGGATGCCTGACTGCAGTCAAATGGATTTTTTTTACTTGCTGTTATTTACAGGATTGTTCTCTCCCCCCGCCCCCCATAATGCTGTGAATCAGCATATCCTGAGTAGGAAGCTTTATGTGGTAAGCTCTCATTAGAGCGCTCTAGCTCCCGACTATGCTAGAGAAAATAGTGAGCACTGCTGGAGTGTGGAGTAGGGGCTGAGGTACGTTGCTTTTCGTTTGTTATATAGCATGGCTTTTTGCAATATGTTTCATAATAGTGTAATTGGCTTCCCCAATCGCACTGGCAGGGTTGGAGGTAGGTGTGGTTTGAGGGAGGGGCTGGGAGAATGAACTGAAACAGAATTCTTGTGGTTTCAGAGTAGCAGCCGTGTTAGTCCGTCAGCAAAAAGAACAGGAGTACTTGTGGCACCTTAGAGACTAACAAATTAAGTGCTGCTGTATTATGCTGCATTGAAAGCGGTAAGGTCTTTAGACAATGTGTTCTCAGCTCCTTCCTTTGAACTGCTACTTCTTTCCACCCCTGTGGGCGGGCTCCATGCTCCAGAGGCCTTCGTAGTAACTGTGATGTCAAAGAATTCTGCATTCCGGAGTGTCGCAGTAGAACAAAGTCTGCCCTTTGCTACTTCAGGCAAGCTGAACTAAATACAAACCGAATACTGCCCCCTCTTCTCTTTGTTGTTTGAGTCTTTCAGCCGCCAGAAATACATTTCATGGATTTTTAAAAAACGAAGTTCACCTTGGCCTCAATCCCGTTGCTAACTACTGTAGTTTAAATGAATGAATTCTATTTCGCAGACATGATGCAGCTCTGAGTGGAAACGTATACAGTATTTTCCCCAAAGCCACTCTGACAGCAGAGCTGTGAAATAAACTTGATTGAAATGATAATCCCTCCCCCACAAGAGCCTTTTCTCTTGACAGTTGCCAAATTCACTATTGGCGCACTCTAAGTATTCAGCATAGTGTACGTATATGAAACACATCGACACCTTAGCAACTTTTTCAGTGCTACAGTAGTAGATAGATGGTTTCCAAGGTGTCATATTATGCAGCCAGTTTTAACCCTAGGGTTAAGGTTCCAGCCACTCTTCCATTTTAAGCTCTCAGTTGCGCTCAGTTTTCTGAAAGAAGAACAAGAAGATCAGGCACTAAACCCTTTTGTCCTGAAAATTTCAGTTCCTAAGTCTCAGACCAGATGATTATTTTGTTTTATTTTTTATTTTTTGGTGAGAACTTCAGGGAAATGCTCAAAGCCTTTTGAAGGTATAAAGCCGTGGAAATCTGACAAGCTTTTGGCTTTTAGAAATCGTGTCTAGCATTGTTTTGAATGTTTCCTTATGATCTGGTGTCCTGCCAACATTAAAATGGTTCCTGAGTTGTATGAATACTAAATCTTATCCCAAATAGAGAACAGCAATTTTTCCTCCATTTTTATATTGCTCAACAAACAAAATCTCCACATTTTGGAGTGAGGGAGGGAAGAGGATGAATTTAGTGCTGGTGAAAGGCACATCAACAGGCCTATAGAAAAAAGCCCTGTTTATCCCCAGAGCAGGTACACCATGGGCAATGCCCATGCAGGTTGTCTCACGTTGCTGTAACAATATGCTTCAAGAACCCTGACCTGGAAGGGCCACAGCTAGGAGTAAGAGGATGTTTTGGTCTCTGTGATTTTCATTCCCTGGGGCCAGGCCCTGTGCTGTGTGTCCATGCAGCACCTTGCATAGGGAATGAGAAATAATGATCAAGACCAGGATTGGGAGCCAGGACTCCTGGGTTCTATTCCCAGCTCTGGGAGGGGAGTGGGGTCTAGTGGGTTAGAGCAGGATGCCTGGGTTCTATTCTTAGATCTGCCACTGATTCATGGTGTAGCCCCTTCCTCGCTGTGTGCCTCAGTTTCCCCATCTGTGCAACAGGGATAGTGTTCCTATGTCACTGTGTCCGCAAAGTGCTTGGACCGCCCGAGGCAATGAGCTAGCGCATCCCTGGAGTGCTCTCTGTGCGCCTGCGCTGTTCTCTGCATTGCTGGTGCCGGAGAGTCGCCATCGCCGCGGCGGAATTTGCTGGGCCCGTTGTGTACGTGAGGTTTTGTTGCTAGTGGATCCAGCTGGAGAGGGAGGGTGTGAATTCTAGACTGGCCTGGATGCGAATACTGCAGGGAAGGTTGCAAAATGATTGGGGTTAGTTAGTACACGCTCACCCATTCCTCTTGGGCGAGCTCTCTCCAGCCAGAGCTGGTTCCTCTACTCCGGGGGCAGCCCCACTGCTTTCAGCCAAGTCTGACCTGACTTAGGCCTGGTCTCCACTACAGAGTTAGGTCAGCATAAGGCAGCTTAGTCTACACTATAACGTCGCTCCCGCCGATGTAAGTCACCCACTGCACCAAGCTAAGAACGCCACCTCTGGGAGAGGCGTAGCACTTAGGTCGCTGTAGTTAGGGCAACACATTGTCAGTATTTTGATACCTGTGACTTTGCTTATCCACTAGTAGTACCACATTTCAGCCATAATTCCCAGAAGCACGGCTTCCAGAGGATAACATTTCCTCAGGGCCTGAAAGATTGGCGTGAATTTTCAGAAGCATCTAGTGATTTTTCAGCTGTTTCAATTTTTGGCTGCCCATCTTGAGAGCTCTTAAAGAGGCTTGATTTTCAGATGTGCTGAGCATTCCAGGCTCTGAAAATTAGACTCCATTTAAGGTGTTTCAAGTTGGGCAGCCAAAAACCGAGGCACCCAAAATCACTAGTTATTTCTGAAAATCTGGACCATTTGCTTCAAGCGTTTGTGTGTGTGAAATGACGTTTCTGAAGTGAAACCACAGACTTAGGAAAAAGTAGTGCTTCCATGCATAATGATTTCAGATGCAGGCGGCAATATGCATATAGATATTGATATGGGTAAGTAGAATCAAGGATAAATAAGATTGCCCCTGTCTTATTTCTGTAGCATGTTGGAATATTTGAGCTATATGGTTTTCATCAAACCATCCAGGGGGCTTGAACATACTTTTCAGTTGGGATTTCATTCTGAGCTTAGAAACACACCCTCATTCTTCATTTTAAATTGACTCCCATCATAACATATGGGTGGGGCGTTGTACTGTGTACTGGCTTCCATCATACTGTATAGTAATAATGTAGTGTATTGACACTAGCAGCATGTAGCCCTATTGATTCCTGAAGCCAGTGGTAGTGTGCTGTGGATACAATGGGTCCAGAAAAGTGAGTGATATCCAAGTAGCCTGAATGTCTTTGAGTTGTAGAAATGACCATCCAGCATACACTTTTGTCATGCATTTTTTGCAACAACAAAAATGAAATAGTGGAGTGACTGTATAGATGAAATGACCTCTATATTACATTACTGTAATTTCTACTGGCATGTGCAAAGATAATCATATTTAACTTCTGCAGTTGTCTAATTTTCATTACCCATTCCCCTCCATTTAATGACATAGAAATGACTGATCTCAGCAAAAGGTCTTTTTTCTTGCCCATAGAATGTATTAAAGGGTCTGTGATGGTGGAAACATGGAAACCCTTGTTCGCCCTGGAACAAATGTTAACTTTATTACTTGATTGTTTTGTGACATCACTCGTAAAACTGTGTTAGTCTGGGGCTCATGCAGTGGGTGGACACCTAGATAATGGGCCAGTCCTGCTGTCCTTCCAGGGCAGAGATCCTAGTGACTTTCTGAACTCCATGGGACTGTTGCTGGAGAGAGGAGGCTCTTTAGATGTAATTCAGCCAGTTCAGGGCCAATGCAAGGAAGTTTCACGCCCTGGGTGAAACTTCCACCTTGTGCCACCCCCCCTGGCAGCTAACCCCGCCCACTGCCCCCCCTGGCAGCTAACCCCGCCCGCCGCCCACCCCGCCTGGGGAGCCCCACCACCGCAGCAGCTAATCCCACCCCCCGCCCCCCCTGCGGCAGCTAGCCCGGCCCCCCCACCAGAGGAGCCCCCCCCCGCTGCAGCGGTCACAGATCAAGTGACTGGGGGGTTTGTGTGCGTCACAACTCCACGGGATCTGTGCTAGGCCTCGGCTTTTCAGCAGTCTCGTGGGGGAACCCGGTTGGTGTGCCCCCTCCTCGCCTCGTGTCCTGCACTGCCCTCCAAGAGCCGACTTACCCCTTTGCCCTCCACTGGGTAACCATGTGACGTATAGGGGGAAACTGAGGCACGCATCGGCATCATAAACATGCTACAGAAAATTCCCACTTTGTCACAGGGGACATTTTGTCAGGGGACTGTAACTTACCACCCTAGAGCATTGGGGGCGGAGAGCTGCCAGGGACAGATACACATTTCCAACTTGTTCCAGACAGAGCGGCACCGGCCCAGGTGTGACAGACACACAAACAGACAAACCCCAGAGGCCCCAGAACAATGCCCAGAAAGCAGGTTATTATTAATCATGCTTGTTAGGGTCGTGCTGCGATGGGGGCCCCATTGCACTTGATCTGCCCAGGGTAACAAAAGGTTTCTGACCCAAAGAATTGACACTGGAAACAGACCAGACCAGATGAGGCCGGGGTAGAGCAGAGGGAGCACTGAGAGGGCAGCAACCAGGGAAATGAAATGCAAGACACCTCATCTTACTTGAAATGCCAAACAACCAAAGGTCCGAGTGCTGCACTTGGCTTTGAAGTCAGTGGGGCTGCTCCCGGACATGCCATTGCACACGTGTGGGTTTGCAGGACTGAGCCCCAAACTGCACTATTCCAAAATAGTGACTCCACAGAGGCTAACTTGGCCTAGCTGTGAGTCTGCAAAAGTGTTTTGTTTTTTCCCCCCCCCTGTTCTGGTTTTCCTTGGCAACATTAGCTCTTTAATGAGCTGGTCAGGACAGTTTCGCTGGAATAAGGAAAACAAGACAACCCATCATGAGCGCTGGCTAAATTTAAGGTTTAACCTTAATTGCTCAAACTTCCTAATATCGATTGCTTGATATTTCAACCTGCATTTGTGCTGGGGCTTTTTTGCATTTAATTTTCCTGTCTTTTCTTAGGCATTGTCTACATGGGGAATCCTGGTATACCTCAGGTATTCCATAATACACCCCGTCCCCAGAGTCTATTCCAAAGCAAACTCACTTTTTTCCAGCATACTTCCCTGATTTGGAGTTATTCTGCAATAGCTACAGCAGAATAACTATTTCACTTGATAGCAATTTCAGAATAACTCCCTGTATGCACACACTATTCCAAAATCAATTGAGAACCAGGAAAGTGGCAAAATTTGCAGATGATACCACACTACTCAAGATAGTTAGGTCCTAGGCAGACTGCAAAGAGTTGCAAAGGGATCTCACCAAACTGGGTGACTGGGCAACCAAAAGGCAGATGAAATTAAATGTGGATACATGCAAAGTAATGCACATTGGAAAACATTATCCCAACCAGACATACAAAATGGTGGGATCTAAATTAGCTGCTGCCACTCAAGAAAGAGATCTTGGAGTCATTGTGAATACTTTTCTGCAAAACAGCCAGTCAATGTGCAGCAGCAGTCAAAAAAGTGAACAGAATTTTGAGAATCCTTAAGAAAAGGATAGATAATAAGAAAGGCCCTGCCAAATTCACAGCCATGAAAAATGTATCACAGCCCACGAAATCTGGTCTCCCCCCGTGAAATCTGGGATTTTATGTTCTTTTACCCTATACTAGAGAGATTTCACAGGGGAGACCAGCGCTGCTCAAATTCGAGGTCTTGGCCCAAAAGGGAGCTGCACCAGCGCAGCAGTAAGGGTAGTAATACCACAACCCCCCCCCACAATAACCTTGCAACCCCCACCCCACAACTCCCTGTTGTGTCTAGACCCCTACAATTACAGCACCGTGACACTGCAGAGTTAAGGAGCTGAAATCACGACATTTACCATTTAAAAAATCCTATGACCATTACATTGACTAAAATGGACCCTGAATTTGGTAGGGACCTAATAAGAAGACAGAAAATATCATATTACCTCTATGTAAGTCCATGGTACGCCCACATCTGGAATACCACGTGCAGATCTGGTCTCCCCAGCCCAAAAAAGATATATTGGAATTGGAAAAGGTTCAGAAAAGGGCAACAAAAATGATTAGGGGTATGGAACAGATCCTTTATGAAAAGAGATTAATAAGATTGGGACTTTTCATCTTGGAAAAGAGACGATTAAGGGGGGATATGACAGAGGTCTATAAAATCATGACGGGTGTGGAGAAGTAAATAAGGAAGTGTTATTTAGTCCTTCGCATAACACAAGAGCTAGGGGGTCACCCAATGAAATAAATAGACAGCAGGTTTAAAACAAACAAAAGGAAGTATTTCTTTACAAAACACACCGTCAATATATGGAACTTTTTGCCAGAGGATGTTGTGAAGGCCAAGACTATAACAGGGTTCAAAAAGAACTAGATACGTTCATAGAGGATAGGCCCGTCAATGGCTATTAGCCAGGATGGGCAGGAATGGTGTCCAGCCTCTGTTTGCCAGAAGCTGGGAATGGGCGGCAGGAGACGGTCATTTGATGATTCCCTGTTCTGTTCATTCCCTCTGGAGCACCTGGCACTGGCCACTGTCAGAAGACAGGATATTGGGCTAGATGGACCATTGGTCTGACCCAGTCTGGCCGTTCTTATGACTTTATTCCAGAATATTTACTCTGCCTTGGAGTTATGCTGGAATACCTATAGTGGAATAACTACTTTGGTATAGATATGCTAGTCAGTTTTCCTTAAGGAGGGGACTGGTGGGAAACTGACCATGTCAATTACTTTTTATGGACCTAGTCCTTTTAACATCTCTGTGGACTGGAGCAGAAAAGGCCTCTTGAAACATGTTAAAAAGTCTTTCAAAAGCTTTCAATTAATGCTGTTCAGACTTGGTTTGATGGTTAAATCTGAGTGAAATAAAAAGAAGCCACGTTTGAGACTTCTGTAGATGTTTTTGTGACACCAGCGTAAGCCAGGCCTGCTCAGTGTGGCGCTCTGTCCCCTTCAAGTGGTGGCTAGGCCAGCTACAGACTGATGAGTAGATCTCTGTGTAGATCCACTTTCAAGCCATGAGCCGCAAATTTAGTCTGTGGATATAAAGCAGCGATCCGCAGATTTGCAGGGCTCAAGGGATGAGCCTGCTACAACCACCGCTAAGAGAGGGGTGCCTTTTAGCTCAGGCAGTAGAGGCTCCCACATCAAGGTCAAGGGATCCCAGGTTGGATTGCAGTCACTGACAGCGTTACCCTAGGACAGGGGTAGTCAATAGGCAGACCGTGGGCCAAATCCGGACCAGCAGACACTTTTGAATGGACCTCAAAATCTTTTTATTTACTTATTATGATCATTACGGTTAGTTTATTTTTATTATTTTCTCTGGAGTCTGGATCTTGACTATATCTTGACCAAGAAATTTGGACCTTGGCAAAAAATAATGGATTACCCCTGGTTTGGACATGAGTTTCTGGAGCAGAATGGAGGGGAAAGTGGAATTCAGTTCTCTAGAAGAGGGGTGGGTCTGATGCCCAGCAGATTGGCTATTGCTGACATAGCTTGATATTTAGCTCAATAATCTCCGGCGGGGGGTGCTTTTCTATTTTGGTTTCCGGCCCTTTAAATCTTCGACTCCACCTCTTTGCACTGGGTGGGCATGGTGCAGCCTGCTGGCAATGCAGCCTACTGCAGGACAAGCATATTAAAGGAGCAGTGCCTCTAAGAGATTTTTGCAGAGGAGAGAGTTTTTCTGATGAGCACCATGCTCCCCGCTTGGCTTTTCGGGCCGCCTTCTCCGCCCGTCGCGATCATGCATGACTTCAACATGTGGCGGGACTACCTGAACCTGTCGAAGGTTCTCGGCGAAATCATTGAGGAGCACAGACAGGAGTCCGGGAGCCTCCGCACCTGTGAGACAGCAGCTCTCTGCCTGCCGGAGACCCCCCTTCCAATGTCTCCGGGGGACGCTTCAAGCCCGAAGTCGCTGGGCTGCAACAGGAGCAACGGCAGCAGCTGTCCTCAAAGTGGGCAGAACAGAGCGGCCACCCCTCAGACGCCCAGCAAACCCATATGCAGCTTCTGCAGGCACAACGGGGAGTCCAGGCAGGTCTACTCCTCCCACTTGCTGAAGCAAGCCGATGGCACCGTGGTGTGTCCCATCCTGCGCAGCTACGTCTGCCCAGTGTGCGGTGCCACCGGCGACGGGGCCCACACGCTGAAATACTGCCCGGGCAATCAAGGGAAGAGGTCCCTCTTCTGCAAAGGCAGGCGCAACTCGGCTGGCTTCATAGTGAGACGGTGAATGGCAGGGGAAGAAACCTCCTCCCCCCTGGGACAAAAACCTGGAGCTTTTCAACAGGGAGCCACCAGAAGGGGCTTGGAACTGAAGTTTAGTTTTCTACTGTTTGTTTCCTAGTTCGCATTTAAAGTCCAGGGTGAATTGGATGCAGCCATGTAGAAAGTCGCCTGATTTCTTTAAATCCCCCCCAGCAGCCTGGTTTTTGGGTACCCCTGCCTTGCGGTGAGGTCTGTCGGAAGAGAACCAGTGCCAAAGAACCAGAAGTTTCATAGTTTTGCCCTTGTCCTGCTAACTCACGCAGCGATTTAATTTTGAGCATTTGCCAACGAGGCAGCGTCCGTCGGGCTGGATGGGTGCAAGGCGTTTGTCTTCGGTAGATTTGTTTGTTTGCAACTTCTTTTCCAAACCAAGTGTTAGTCATTTTGTTTTACACATCACAGGAATCACTAAGACTTTTAAATGCGAGTTTTATTTTAAAATCACGCCAGAAAAAGTCTTGAATTCTAAAATACGCATATACATCGCATTTTAACTGATTTTGTTATTGCAACATGGGGCGGTGTTGTTCTCTCTGTGTTATGAGATTTGAGGGTTTGTTTGAGAGTTATTTTGCATTCAAAAATGAAACACTCCCTTATCCCCTTTCCCTTCTGTTTAGTAAACAGCATTGTTGTTCCAGCAGCTGGTTGTGTGTTTGATCGGCTTTTCCTCTGCATGGCTCTGGGACAGAGCCCCTGGCAGTGATCTCCTTTCTGGCTGGCAATAGGGGTCAACAAGCCTGTTGTCTCCCCGCTTTTATTCCAAAGGAGGGAGTCTCTGGGCGGCGGCTGGTAGGGACACACACAGACAGGACTACTAGAGCCTCCCCTGGGATAGTGCTTGGGGTGTGCTATAGACCACCAGGATCTAATTTGGATATGGATAGAGACCTCTTTAATGTTTTTAAGGAAGTAAATACTAACGGGAACTGTGTGATCATAGGAGACTTCAACTTCCCAGATATAGACTGGAGAACAAGTGATAGTAATAATAATAGAAAACAAGAACAATACCTGTGGCACCTTAGAGACTAACAAATTTATTTCAGCATAAGCTTTCGTGGGTTAAGAACCCACTTCATCGGATGCATGGAATGGAACATACAGTGTAAATATCTGTTCACTGTATGTTCCATTCCATGCATCCGATGAAGTGGGTTCTTAACCCACGAAAGCTTATGCTGAAATAAATTTGTTAGTCTCTAAGGTGCCACAGGTATTGTTCTTGTTTTCTTTTTGCTGACAAAGACTAACACGGCTACTACACTGAAACCTAATAATAATAGGGCTCAGATTTTCCTAGATGTGTTAGCTGATGAATTCCTTCATCAAGTAGTTGCTGAACCAACAAGGGGGGATGCCATTTTAGATTTGGTTTTGGTGAGTAGTGAGGACCTCATTGAAGAAATGGTTGTAGGGGACAACCTTGGGTCGAGCGATCATGAGCTAATTCAGTTCAAACAAAAATAAATCTGAGACTAGGGTTTTTGATTTCAAAAGGGCTAACTTTAATAAATTAAGGAAATTAGTTAGTAAAGTGGATTGGACTAAAGAATTTATGGATCTAAAGGCAGAGGAGGCCTGGGATTATTTCAAGTTAAAGTTGCAGAAGCTATCAGAAGCCTGTATCTCAAGAAAGGGGAAAAAATTCATAGGCAGGAGTTTTAGACCAAGCTGGATGAGCAAGCATCTCAAAGAGGTGATCAAGAAAAAGCAGAAAGCATACAAGGACTGGAAGATGGGAGGGATCAGCAAAGAAAGCTACCTTATTGAGGTCAGAGAATGTAGGGATAAAGTGAGACAGGCTAAGCGTCATGTAGAATTAGACCTTGCAAAGGGAATTAAAACCAATAGTAAAAGGTTTTATAGCCATATAAATAGGAAGAAAAAGAAAGAAGAAGTGGGACCGCTAAACACTGAGGATGGAGGTTAAGGATAATCTAGGCATGGCCCAATATCTAAACAAATACTTTGCCTCAGTCTTTAATCAGGCTAATGACGCGTTTAGGGATAATGGCAGCATGACAAATGGGAATGGTAGATATTACCATATCCGCGGTAGAAGCCAAACTCAAACAGCTTAATGGGAGTAAATCGGGCGGCCCAGATAATCTTCATCCAAGAATATTAAAGGAACTGGCACATGAAATTGCAAGCCCATTAGCAAAAAATGTTAATGAATCTCTAAACTCAGGGGTTGTACCATTTGACTGGAGAATTGCTAATATAGTTCCTATTTTTAAGAAAGGGAAAAAAGGTGACCCGGGTAACTACAGGCCTGTTAGTTTGACATCTGTAGCATGCAAGGTCTTGGAAAAAATTTTGAAGGAGAAAGTAGTTAAGGACATTGAGGTCAATGGCAATTGGGACAAATTACAACATGGTTTTACAAAAGGTAGATCGTGCCAAACCAACCTGATCTCCTTCTTTGAGAAAGTAACAGATTTTTTAGATAAAGGAAACGCAGTGGATCTAATTTACCTCGATTTCAGTAAGGCATTTGATACAGTACCACATGGGGAATTATTGGCTAAATTGGAAAAGATGGGGATCAATATGAAAATTGAGAGGTGGATAAGGAACTGGTGGTTAAAGGGGAGACTACAGCGGGTCATACTGAAAGGTGAACTGTCAGGCTGGAGGGAGGTTACTAGTGGAGTTCCTCAGGGAACAGTTTTGGGACCAATCTTATTTAATCTTTTTATTACTGACCTCAGCACCAAAAGTGGGAGTGTGCTAATAAAGTTTGCGGATGACACAAAGTTGGGAGGTATTGCCTGTTCAGAAAAGGATCGGGATATCATACAGGAAGATCTGGATGACCTTGTAAACTGGAGTAATAGCAATAGGATGAAATTTAATAGTGAGAAGTGTAAGGTTATGTGTTTAGGGATTAATAACAAGAATTTTAGTTATGCAAGGCATTGGTGAGACCTCATTTGGAATAGTGTGTGCAGTTCTGGTCTCCCATGTTTAAGAAGGATGAATTCAAACTGGAACAGGTACAAAGAAGGGCCACTAGGATGATCCGAGGAATGGAAAACCTACCGTATGAAAGGAGACTCAAGGAGCTTGGTTTGTTTACCTTAACCAAAAGAAGGCTGAGGGGAGATATGATTGCTCTCTTTAAATATATCAGAGGGATAAATACCAGGGAGGGAGAGGAATTATTTAAGCTCAGTACCAATGTGGACACAAGAACAAATGGATATAAACTGGCCATCAGGAAGTTTAGACTTGAAATTAGACGGAGGTTTCTAACTATCAGAGAAGTGAAACTGTGGAACAGCCTTCCAAGGGAAGCAGTGGGGGCAAAAGACCTATCTGGCTTCAAGATTAAGCTAGATAAGTTTATGGAGGGGATGGTTTGATGGGATAACATGATCTTAGTCAAAGGTCAATTAATTGCCATCAATGGTAAATAGGACCAATGGTCAATGATGGGATGTTAGAAGTTACTACAGAGAGCTTTTTCCTGGGTGTCTGGCTGGTGAGTCTTGCCCACATGCTTAGGGTTCAGCCGATCGCCATATTTGGGGTCGGGAAGGAATTTTCCTCCAGGGTAGATTGGCAGAGGCCCTGGAGGTTTTTCGCCTTCCTCTGCAGCATGGGGCACGGGTCACTTGCTGGAGGATTCTCTGCATCTCAAAGTCTTTAAACCATGATTTGAGGACTTCAATAGCTGAGACATAGGTGAGAGGATTATTCCAGGAGTGGGTGGGTGAGATTCTGTGGCCTGCATTGTGCAGGAGGTCAGACTAGATGATCATAATGGTCCCTTCTGACCGTAAAGTCTATGAGTCTTATGAGCCACGCACGGCCCCCTGTGAAGTTTTCTCAGCCCTGCACTGCTGGGGACCTAGGCAAAACTTCCACCTTGCGCTTCCCTCCCCGCCCAGCTAACGCCGCACGCCCCCACCCACGGCAGCTAACCCCGCCCACCCGTCCCCCCCCCACCAGAGGAGCCGTCCCCCCAATGGCAGCTAATCCCTCCCGCCGCAGCACCTAATCCAGCCCACCCGGGGAGCCCCCCACCCCCGTGGCAGCTAACCCCGCCCGGGAGCCCCCTCCCGCCCCCGGCAGCCACCCCCCACAGCAGCCAGCCCCCTGCCCGTGGCAGCTCCCCACCCCCCCCGTGGCAGTTCACCAGCCCCCCCGCCCGCATCAACTAACCCCCCCCACAGCAGCCAGCCCCCCGCCCGCAGCAGCTCCCTCCCCCCGCGGTAGTTCACCAGCCCCCTGCCCGTGGCAGCCTTGCCCCCGCAGAAGCCAGCCCCCCGCCCACAGCAGCTCCCCCCCTCCCCTGCGGCAGCCAGCTCCCCCTTGCCTGTGGCATCTCCCCCTTGTCCGTGGCAACCTCCCCCCCCCCCCCCCCGCGGCCGTTAGCCCCCCCTCCCCCGCGGCAGCTCCCCACCCCCCTGCGGCAGCTAACCCCGCCTCCCGTGGCAGCCTTCCCCCCCCCCCCCCCGCCCCGGCGCGGCCGCCCCCCAAATCCTGCTGCCCTAGGCGACCACCTAGGGTCACCTAGTGGAAGTGCCGGCCCTGCCTCCAGGGATCTGTACTAGGTCCAGTGCTATTTAACATATTCATAAATGACCTGGGAAAAGGGGTAAACAGTGAGGTGGCAAAATTTGCAGATGATACAAAACTATTCAAGATAGTTAAGTCCAAAGCAGACTGTGAAGAGTTACAAAAGGATCTCACCAGACAGGGTGACTGGGCAACAAAATGGCGGATGACATTCAGTGTTTGATAAATGCAAAGTAATGCACCTTGGAAAACATAATCCCCACTATTAATAAAAAATGATGGGGTCTAAATTAGCTGTTACCACTCAAGCAAGAGATCTCGGAGTCATTGTGGATAGTTCTCTGAAAACATCCACTCAATGTGCAGCGGCCGTCCAAAAAGCGAACAGAATGTTGGGAATCATTCAGAAAGGGATAGATAATAAGACAGAAAATATCATGTTGCCTCTATGTAAATCCATGGTACGCCCACATCTAGAAAACTGCGTGGAGATCTGGTTGCCCCATTACAAAAAAGATATATTGGAATTGGAGAAGGTTCAGAAAAGGGCAATAAAATGATTAGGGGTATGGAACAGATCCTCTATGAAAAGAGATTAATAAGATTGGGACTTTTCAGCTTGGAAAAGAGACGATTAAGGGGGGATATGACAGAGGTCTGTAAAAACTTTGACCAGCGATGGAAGAACACCGTGCATGGTCAGAAAAGAGCCTTGGGACAGAGGTGCCAGTGCAAGGGCCAGACAGCACTGATGCCCAACAACTCCTGGCCCTTCTCAGTGGTGGCCAGTGTCACTATCCCCATTTTACAGATGGGGAGACTGAGGCTCAGAGGGGGAAGGGACTGCCTTAAAGCCACCCAACAGGTGCATAACCTCATTCGTTATATTATAGGAGTGCCTGGAGGCCCCAACTGACATCAGGGCACCGTCGCGCCACCCAGACACACAGTGACCGGGGGGATGAATTTAGGGGTCAGGAAGTAGCAACGCCCCCCTCCCCCAGGCAGCGCATGGAAGGAAACTCTGGGGGGGAGGTTCCAGGGGTCACGGGTCAGGGGATCCCCATGGGGGGAAGGGGCTCGCTAGGGGGGAGGGTCCGTGGGGGGGGTCGCCATGGGGAGGGTCATGGGCCAGGAGATTTCCTGTGGGGGAGGGGGCTCTGGGGGGCTGATACAGGCCTGGGTCACTCACCGCCTCGGCCGCCAACTAAGCCCAACCCCATTCCCTGCATCTCTGTCACACACAACGAGGTCCTGGCTTCGTTGTGGCCGGAACCATATCTAGGCAATTTGCTAGGGAAATGCTACAGGATTGAGGGCAATTCCCTTGGGAGATGCTACTTTGGATTTGGCCACTTTGTGATTGGATCTATCATCCTTGCAGGGACCCCTGGGAGCCTCCTGTTGGCTGTGCAGGGGGTGGGGGGAAGAGGGATGCTAATGTCAGGGTGTCCCCCGCTCCTGCCCCCCACTACTTTACCCCATTTCCACAGAGCGGGGAGGGGGGCACAACAGGACAGGGCTCAGGACGGAGGGAGCTTGCAGGCAGCAGCTGCTGTCTCAACTTGCTGATCTACTTCAAAAGGCAATGTAGTTAGAGTGGGGTCAGTGTACTTAAAGGGGCAATGCGCGTCTCTCTCACACACAGTTTGTGTCTCTGTCTCTCTCTGCAACCCGGGCTCCCCTCCCTCCATTCGTGCTGCCTTGTAGCATGTGAGGCTACATTAACAACAATGTGTTAACCCTTGAGGGCTCAGCGAGTGCTAGTTCATCATTTAGCAGTAAGGCATTTCCTGAGAAATATCCCACCCTCTTCCTCCCTCTGACTTCACCTCCTCAACCAAGCTTTACAATCATCATTGTGGTGTACAGTATTCAATTGTTTGTTTAAAATTTATACTCTGTGTGTGTGTGTGGGGGGGGTCTTTTGTCATTCTTATGGGGAAATTGGATTCACTTAACATCGTTTTGCTTGAAGTAGCATTTTTCAAGAACATAACTACCACATGAAGTGAGGAGTTACTGGGGCATCTGGACTCCAAGCTGCTGCCCCAGTTCAAGGGGGGGGGAGGATATTGATGCCGATCTCACGGCCTTTGAGAAGGCTTGTGGTCTGAACCAGATCGACCCCACGGACAGGCTCCGCTGTCTGCCCCCCCTGCTGGGTCCCAAGCCCACAGAGGCGTTCAGCCGAATGGATGGGATTGAGACGGGGGACTTTGCTGCGGAAGTTTGAACTGACCCCCGAGGCGCACAGGAAACGATTCCGGGGTGTGCGCAAGGCCTCAGGTGTCACTTACAAGGAGGTCGCCAACCTGCTGGGGGAATATCTCTGCAAGTGGGGGAAGGGCGCAGGGGCCGCAACCACAGAGGACGTGTATAACCCGGTGGGGTTGGAGCAGCTGTACGACATCTGCCCTCCAGGCCTTACGATGTGGCTAGTGGACCGGAAGCCCAGAGGTCTGCACAGTGCGGGGGCACTGGCAGATGAGTTTGTGGAGAGCAGATCGGGGGCAGGAGGGAGACCCACATCGGGGACTCAGAAGGGGAGTCACCCAGAGACCTCTCCCAGGTGGGACTCCAGGAGGCCCAACTCAGGGGTGTCCGTGAAGGCCGGGGCAGGCCGACCCCCTCATGGGACCTGAGGGATGGGAAATGTTATTACTGTGGCCAAAAGGGAAACAAGGTGGCCCAGTGCCTGAAGATGAAGGAAATGGCAGCCAAGCAGAACCCCCGGGGTGTTAACTGGGTGGAAGCCCCCCAAGGGGGGGCTCTGCTGGGACCGGGAGCCGCAGGCAAAAGGGGCTAATGCCAAGCTGCTGAGTCTTCTCCTTCCGGGTTATGACATGGAGGTGGTCCAGGTAAGGGGGAGTGCCAATGTTATAGCCGATGCTTTATCACGGAGCGGGGGCCCTGACTTCCCCACGTCACTGGCTAAGTGACCCTGCTCCGTTCAGACTCGAAAGGGGAAGAGATGTGACGAAGTGGGGGAGATTCCTGGTTTCCTATGGGATTTTTTTCCTTGTTTTTCCTATGGTTTGCATGCAGAGGGGTTACAGTGGACCTAGGGGTTACAGTGGACGAAAAGCTGAATATGAGTCAACAGTGTGCCCTTGTTGCCAAGAAGGCTAATGGCATTTTGGGTTGTATCAGTAGGGGCATTTCGAGCAGATCGAGGGATGTGATTATTCCCCTCTATTCGGCACTGGTGAGGCCTCATTTGGAGTACTGTGTCCAGTTTTGGGCCCCACACTACAAGAAGGATGTGGATAAATTGGAAAGAGTCCAGCGGAGGGCAACAAAAATGATTAGGGGGCTGGAGCACATGACTTATGAGGAGAGGCTGAGGGAACTGGGATTGTTTAGCCTGCAGAAGAGAAGAATGAGGGGGGATTTGATAGCTGCTTTCAACTACCTAAAAGGGGGTTCCAAAGAGGATGGATCTAGACTGTTCTCAGTGGTCGAAGATGACAGAACAAGGAGTAATGATCTCAAGTTGCAGAGGGGGAGGTTTAGGTTGGACATTAGGAACAACTTTTTCACTAGTAGGGTGGTGAAGCACTGGAATGGGTTACCTAGGAAGGTGGTGGAATCTCCTTCCTTAGAGGTTTTTAAGGTCAGGCTTGACAAAGCCCTGGCTGGGATGATCTAGTTGGGGTTGGTCCTGCTTTGAGCAGGGGGTTGGACTAGATGACCTCCTGAAGTCCCTTCCAACCCTGAGATTCTATGATTCTATGAACACAGTGAGTAACATCTGTCCAGTGGGGTTTCTCTCTTTGTCCTCCAGGAGTGAAATTACACGGGTTTTGTTTGTTTGTTTTATTTTTATTAGGGCTTGTCTAAACATGAAAGTTATTTCAGAAAAAGGTAGGGAAAATGTAAGAGCTGTTCCTGAATAACTCCATATATAGACAAGCCCTTAATAGCTGATGTTTATGGGTTATTGTTGGGGAAGGCAAAGTGGAAGAGGTGGGCTTTACATTTGGACTAGAAAATGGGGAGGTTGGTGGCTTTTTAGATCTTGCAGTAATGAGTTCCACAGGCTAGGGCTGGCCTCTGAAAAAACCTACAGAATGTAAACTTTCGCATGGAAAAAAGTGATAGCCCTTATGGGTGGTGGAGAAATCATCCCAATCTTGGCCCATTTTACAGAGCCTGAAACAACCACGCCCTTGGTGAGGAGAAATGTGAGCTGCCTCTTTCATCTCAGTAGGGTGTTGACTCTTATGCTGCTGGATCTTTCTGCAAATGTCCCACTGCCATCAATGGGATATGTGCTGTGGATGAAGGATAATTTAACTTGGCTTCCTTCGGAGCCACAAAACATAACTAAACATTTAATTCATCCCACTGTCAGGTTGACAGCCCTACCCTAGCTGAAGTTTGGGGCTATGTGCTAGCTATTTGTGACAACTGGACAGGTGGGGGGTCTATTCCCAGCTCTGCCACTGACCTACTGTGTGACCTTGGACAAGTCACTTTCCCTCTCTGTGCCTCTGTTTCCCCTCAGCCCTTCGTCTGTCTTGTGTAGAAGGACTATAAGCTTTGTGGAGCAGGGCCCGTCTTTTACCAGGAGTCTGTACAACACTGGGGCCCTGCTCCCAGCTGGGGTATGCAGATGCTACTATAATAACCATAATACCCCCCACACAACTAATTAACGTTATCTGAACCAGTGGGTTCAAACACTGGTCAGAATACACGGATTTCTCTTTTCACTTTTCAACTCTGTGCTGTGGAACGGTGATCGCCAGTCTCCAAAAGGGGAGTCCTCTACCTGGGCAGCGGCAGTGCAAGCTTCCCTTTACCTTGCCAACATGCCTCGCCCATGACCTAGAGGGAACGTTTCTTGCCAGAGCTACAAGAATGACAAGCACAGTGTGTCGCTGCAGGGTTTATGGCTCTCGTCATATCCATCCCCACCCAGCAGTTTAATTGGAGTGTGTGATGGCGTTTTCCAAGTGCGTCAGTTGTTCAGTGCTGGCTGCTTTTGCGGAACAATTAAGTTTACATGGACTTGAAAGACTTCCAAGGACAAGGTCAAACTCTATGCCTGGTGACCCACCTAGCCTGTGTGGTGATCTGACCTGACGACCCAGGGCTTGTCTACACTGGCACTTTACAGCACTGCAACTTTCTCGCTCAGGGTGTGAAAAAACACCCCCCTGAGCACAGCTGTAAAGTGCCAGTGTAGACCTTGCTCCCAGTGCTGGGAGCCACGCCCCTGGTGGAGGTGGTTTATTTTAGCGCGCTGGGAGAGCTCTCTCCCAGCGCTCCGCCGCCACTCCACAAGCCACGTTAAAACACTGCCGCGACAGCGCTTTCATGTGCCCAGTGTAGACTAGCCCCCAGTTGACGCAGGTGTCCAAGCTGGGCTTCTCTCCTGCGCTTAGTACATTTGACTGACCATCTGGATAACCAGCTCCCCCTGCCCTGTGTGATGCTCAGTCCCTGCTGCATCTGTGCTGGGTCTGGTTTGTCACCTGCGCACAGAGCTGGAGTGTAAATGGAGGCTGAATTGCAGCACACCCCACACGTGCGCACACTGCTGTGAGATTTAGCATTTGGGGTACCACAGATACGACTGGGTGCCAGTCAATAGGCCACTCAATGGGCAAGTGGTGTGCCAGGCCCACCACAGAGGTAGGTGGATCATTATTAGGGTTGTTGGAATTTGCTGCAGGTAATGGGAGGGAAGGGCTGAGTGGGTAATCTTGGCAATGTCACCTCCCTGCTAACTAAATTCTACTGCTCCTTGGACAACACACAGCCCCCACCCCAATGAACCTCGTCTCCCAGCTACAAACCCTCCAGTGCCTCCCTACCAGGCCTCAACTTCTAGTCACACACATCCCAGATACCACTGCCAAGACAATCCCAACCAGCACCCTCCACGCTACCCCCCAAGACCCACCCAGCCAGCCCGCCCAAACTATAAACCCCCCAGGACACTTCCAACCAGCCCCCCCAGCTATAACCCCCCAAAACCGCCCAACCAACCAGCCCCCACCCCAATGAACCTCGTCTCCCAGCTACAAACCCTCCAGTGCCTCCCTACCAGGCCTCAACTTCTAGTCACACACATCCCAGATACCACTGCCAAGACAATCCCAACCAGCACCCTCCACGCTATGCCCCAAGACCCACCCAGCCAGCCCGCCCAAACTATAAACGCCCCAGGACACTTCCAACCAGCCCCCCCAGCTATAACCCCCTGAAACCCCCCAACCAGCCCCCCAGCCATAACCCCCTGAAACCCCCCAACCAGCCCCCCCAGCCATAACCCCCTGAAACCCCCCAACCAGCCCCCCAGCCATAACCCCCTGAAACCCCCCAACCAGCCCCCCAGCCATAACCCCCTGAAACCCCCCCAACCAGCCCCCCCAGCTATAACCCCCTGAAACCCCCCCAACCAGCCCCCCCAGCCATAACCCCCTGAAACCACCCAACCAGCCCCCCCAGCCATAACCCCCTGAAACCACCCAACCAGCCCCCCCAGCTATAACCCCCCGAAACCCCCCAACCAGCCCCCCCAGCTATAACCCCCTGAAACCCCCCCAACCAGCCCCCCCAGCCATAACCCCCTGAAACCACCCAACCAGCCCCCCCAGCCATAACCCCCTGAAACCACCCAACCAGCCCCCCCAGCTATAACCCCCCGAAACCAACCCACCAGCCCCCCCAGCTATAACCCCCCGAAACCCCCCAACCAGCCCCCCCAGCTATAACCCCCCGAAACCACCAACCAGCCCCCCCAGCCATAACCCCCTTAAACCACCCAACCAGCCCCCTGGCCATAACACCCCGAAGCCACCCAACCAGCCATAACCCCCCGTAACCACGCAACCAGCCCCCCCAATTATAACCCCCCAAAACCACCCAACCAGCCCCCCCAGCTGTAACCCCTCCGGGACCCCCTCAACCGACCCCCCCCCCCCAGAAAGCCCCGCCATCCCCGGCTCACTTGCAGTGGGAGCGCCCCCGTCGGCGTCTCGTGCCGCAGGTGTGAACTCGGACTCGGCGCGGGCCTGGCCTCAGCCACGTGATCATCTTCCGTCAAACGGCCGCCTGGGCGCGCGTGCGCTGTCCCCTGTCACGTGGTGCGTGTGGGAAACGGGCTGGAAGGATCCGTTGGGGTCTGAGCGCAAGGCCCTGCCAGTGAGTGGGGGAAGGGAGAAGTGTGCGGGGTGCCTGGAGCCCACCGGCGCTACGGGACTCTGCGTGGGGGGCGGGGTGTCACGGAGTGTGGGGGAGTCAGCGCCTGCACCCCTCTTCCCCGGAGTCACTGGGAGTCTCCGCCAGCCAGTAGAACAGAAGGTTTATTAGAGATGCCAGGAACACAGTCCAACCAGAGCTTGTCAGTACAACCAGGACCCCTCAGCCGGGCCCTTCCGGGGGGCAGGGAGCTTAGACCCCAGCTCGGGGCTCCCTGTATTTCACCCCACAGCTCCAAACGGGAGCAGGGAGGCCAGACCCTGTCTGCCTCTCCTCCTCCTCTCCAGCCAGCTCCAAACTGAAACTATCCAGCCCCTCCTCCCCCTTTGTCTGCTTCCCGGGCCAACAGGTCACCTGATCCCTTTGTTCGAACACCTTTAGCTCTCACCTTTGCAGGGGAGGGGCCGGGGCCATCAGTTGCTAGGATACAGAGTGTCGGCCCTTCTCTGTGTCCAGGCCCCTGCCCTAGGGCTCTGTAACAATCATGCACCCTTGTCCCACCACCTAGATACTCAAGCACTATATAGGGAAACCGAGGCACGCACACATTACTCAGGGAAAACATTAACAACAGTCCTAGTTCGTCACACGGGGTCCCTGTGCCCATCCTCCCAGGGGGTCCATCGGCCTGTGGGGCGGGGCGGGGTCCGGGTTGCCGGACTCCCCCAGGGTGTGGGGCTGAGGCCCAGTTAGTGCCCAAGGGAGGGATGCTTGTGCGATAATTATTGCCTTTTATTTGTCTAGCATCACTGTTGTGCTAGGGCACGCTGTGTGTGCCTGGGGGTGCGTGGGACGTGCATGATTGTGTGTGACGCGTGCATGCAGTGATGTGGTGTGTGCATGAACATGTGCAGTCTTACATGGGCCTGGGTGGGGCAGACACACAACATGAACCTGCACAGGCTATCAGAAGCACGTGTGGGCGTGCACAAGTGAGTACTGGTGTGTATGAGGTCGTGCAAAACTGCATGGGTGTGTGGTGCACTTTAGGAAAAACAGACATCTTGCTATCTCTTTTATATAATAATTTGAAAGAATGATGTGGGAAAAGAGAGCCTGAGAGGAAATTTGTACTGGAGGACTAAAGCCAAATTCTCAAAGTTGTGTGCCTAACGTTAAGCATCTAAAATCCACATTGAGGCACCTACACAAGTAGTCTGATTTTTCAGAGGTTTGGGGATCCCACAGCTCCAATGGGGAACTCAAGTTAGAAAATGTCATCTGTTGTGAAGGAGGAGCGCCTTGAGGAGCCGTGTGTGTGAAAATGCACAACAGAACTTTTAGTACACGATGGCCGAGTCCACATGGTGAGTTAGTGCATGGCAAGCTGCTGCATGCTAACTTGTCATAGAGACACGTTTCAGTGTAGTAGCCGTGTTAGTCTGTGTCAGCAAAAAGAAAACAAGAAAAATACCTGTGGCACCTTAGAGACTAACAAATGTATTTCAGCATCAGCTTTCGTGGGTTAGTACCCACTTCATCGGATGCATGGAATGGAACATGCAGTGAACAGATATTTATACACTCAGAGAAACATGAAAAGGTGGGAGTGTCTATATCAATGTTCTCAAGTATCAGAGGGGGAGCCGTGTTAGTCTGGATCTGCAGAAGCGACAAAGGGTCCTATGGCACCTTATAGACTAACAGAGGTATTGAAGCATAAGCTTTCGTGGGTTGCATCCGAAGAAGTGGGTATTGACCCACGAAAGCTTATGCTTCAATACCTCTGTTAGTCTATAAGGTGCCACAGGACCCTTTGTCGCTATATCAATGTTAAGAGGCTAATTAATTGAAAGGAACTGTTATCAGTAGAAACTTTTGAAGTGATAATCAACATGGCCCATTACATTACAGACAGTTGACACAAAGGTGTTAAGAGTTTTTTAAGGAGGGGAAATAAATTCAATTAATGTAATGACCGAGCCACCCACAGTCAATATTCAAGCCTAAGGTAATGGTATCTAGTTTGCATATTAATTCCAATTCAGCAGTTTCTCGTTGGAGCCTGTTTTTGAAGTTCATTTGTTGCAAAATAGCCACTTTAAAGTCTTTCTGTGAGAGATCTTGGGAGACAGACCAGTCCTCGCTTACAGACAGCCCCCCAACCTGAAGCAAATACTCACCAGCAACCACACACCATACAAAAAAAACCACTATCCCAGGAACCTATCCTTGCAACAAAGCTCGATGCCAACTCTGTCCACATATCTATTCAAGTGACACCATCATAGGACCTAATAACATCAGCCACACCATCAGGGGCTCATTCACCTGCACATCTACCAATGTGATGTATGCCATCATGTGCCAGCAATGCCCCTCTGCCATGTACATTGGCCAAACTGGACAGTCTCTACGCAAAAGAATAAACGGACACAAATCTGACATCAAGAATCATCACATTCAAAAGCCAGTAGGTGAACACTTCAACCTCTCTAATCACTCAATGAAAGACTTTAAAGTGGCTATTTTGTCACAAATAAACTTCAAAAACAGGCTCCAACGAGAAATTGCTGAATTGGAATTAATATGCAAACTAGATACCATTACCTTAGGCTTGAATATTGATTGTGGGTGGCTCGGTCATTACGTTAATTGAATTTATTTTCCCTCCTTAAAAAACTCTTAACACCTTTTGTGTCAACTGTCTGTAATGTAACACTGGTCTACAATTTTTGAGAAGTCGTCTGCTTCAGAGATAAAATGTGCTATTTAGTATGTATTTTGATGTGCTGAATTCAAATACGACAATTAAAACAACTGATTGGCTACTGTTTCTAAGATATTTAAGTTTTTACATTTTATGTCTATGTATATTGTGTAGATAGTAGAGTTTTAATCATAAATTGTAAACCTAGGTCTTTTCATGTGTTTATGGTTGCTTTACATGATACTATTTCACCTGTCCTGTTTATGTAACACTTTAAAAATCAGCCAAGGGGTTATATAAATAAAATGTATTATGAAACAAAAGGCAAAAAACTATTATGTACATAGTTTAGTCCTATTCAGTGTCTACTTGGCGCTTCTTGGCTTGTCTCTTGTATTCATTAAATGGAGCATCTCTTGTCACTGTCCAGCAATAGTCTGCAAGCATTGATGGGCTCCATTTGCCCTGATAGCGTTTCTCCATTGTTGCAATGTCCTGGTGAAATCGCTCGCCGTGCTCGTCGCTCACTGCTCCGCAGTTCGGTGGAAAAAAATCTAGATGAGAGTGCAAAAAATGTATCTTTAGTGACATGTTGCAACCAAGGCTTTTGTATGCCTTGAGGAGGTTTTCCACCAACAACCTGTAGTTGTCTGCCTTGTTGTTTCTGAGAAAATTTATTGCCACTAACTGGAAGGCTTTCCATGCCTTTTTTTCCTTGCCACGCAGTGCATGGTCAAATGCATCATCTCGAAGAAGTTCACAAATCTGAGGACCAACAAAGACACCTTCTTTATCTTAGCTTCACTTAACCTTGGAAATTTTCCACGGAGGTACTTGAAAGCTGCTTGTGTTTTGTCGATGGCCTTGACAAAGTTCTTCATCAGACCCAGCTTGATGTGTAAGGGTGGTAACAAAATCTTCCTTGATTCAACAAGTGGTGGATGCTGGACACTTTTCCTCCCAGGCTCCAATGACTGTCGGAATGGCCAATCTTTCTTGATGTAGTGGGAATCTCTTGCACGACTATCCCATTCGCAGAGAAAACAGCAGTACTTTGTGTATCCAGTCTGCAGACCAAGCAAGAGAGCAACAACCTTCAAATCACCACAAAGCTGCCACTGATGTTGGTCATAGTTTATGCATCTCAAAAGTTGTTTCATGTTGTCATAGGTTTCCTTCATATGGACTGCATGACCAACTGGAATTGATGGCAAAACATTGCCATGATGCAGTAAAACAGCTTTAAGACTCGTCTTCGATGAATCAATGAACAGTCTCCACTCATCTGCATCGTGAACGATGTTGAGGGCTGCCATCACACCATCGATGTTGTTGCAGGCTACAAGATCACCTTCCATGAAGAAGAATGGGACAAGATCCTTTTGACGGTCACGGAACATGGAAACCCTAACATCACCTGCCAGGAGATTCCACTGCTGTAGTCTGGAGCCCAAAAGCTCTGCCTTACTCTTGGGTAGTTCCAAATCCCTGACAAGGTCATTCAATTCACCTGGTGTGATGAGGTGTGGTTCAGAGGAGGAGGATGGGAGAAAATGTGGGTCCTGTGACATTGATGGTTCAGGACCAGAAGTTCATCCTCTTCCTCTTCCTCGTCTGACTCAAGTGAGAATGATTCTGGTGCATCAGGAACCGGCAGTCCTTCTCCGTGGGGTACTGGGCGTATCGCTGATGGAATGTTTGGATAATGCACAGTCCACTTTTTCTTCTTTGACACACCTTTCCCAACTGGAGGCACCATGCAGAAGTAACAATTGCTGGTATGATCTGTTGGCTCTCTCCAAATCATTGGCACAGCAAAAGGCATAGATTTCCTTTTCCTGGTCAACCACTGGCGAAGATTTGTTGCACAAGTGTTGCAGCATATGTGTGAGGCCCACCTCTTGTCCTGATCTCCAATTTTGCAGCCAAAATAAAGGTGATAGGCTTTCTTAACCATAGTGGTTATACTGCGCTTTTGTGATGCAAAAGTCACTTCACCACAAACATAGCAGAAGTTATCTGCACTGTTCACACAAGTACGAGGCATCTCTGCTCACTTTGGCTAAACAGAAATGTGTCCCTTTGCAAAATCAAACACTGACAAATAAGAGAGCATGACACTGTATGATTTCTAGAGCTGATATAGGGCAATTTGTTCAGCAGAGTGATGTAAGCTTCGTTATGATTGCATCATCCATGACTTCTAGGAATAACATGATGCAATTCATATCATGTATGATGCAATACCAGCTTCAGATTGCATCATTCATTGTTTTGCCTAAAAAGCAAGTACTGTCCAAACCCAGTCATAGTATTATTCATAGATCCAGTCAAAGGTGTATTTTAGTCATTTCTGGTTTAAATTGAGATCCCTTCCCTTTATAACTCACTTATCCTCCGCCATTCCCAAGTCAAGGGTCGTATATACTGACCCAATAGCATGTCTTGAAAACTAGAGCCAATCAACAATTTTAAGCATCATTTTCGTTCTCAGTGACCCAGAATTAGTAAAGTTTGACTACATTTATTTCAGAAGCATTTTGGCTGTAGAGCAGTGTTATCATTGATCATTTCCTCTGTCCAGTTGGGTTAAAAAGGTGCCCTTAAACTGGCTTAGTACCTAGTTGTGTGTGAACTATACTGATGTTGCTTACACCCTTGCACTGTCAGGAGCTGGGAGTGTTGTGGATGCATCATGCTTAGGTCCTGAAGAGATCAAGGTATTCTTGCAGTTCAACAACCACCACTCTGGCCAGTTCAAGAGCTGCTTTGTCAGGGAATCCTGTCCAGCACTTGTTGGCTAAAAGGATAGTGACAATCCAGGAATATGTCAATGTTGAAAAACTGGATGGATGCCTTGAGATGGAACGCAGAGGTCCTATTGGGGCAGAAGGAAGGTTCTTTCAAGGACTTATTTTACAGCTATTTTTCCTGTTTTAAAATGTTTTGCTTTCTCCTCCAGAAAATGTCGGGGCCAGTAGTTGGACTCCTTGGAGTCCCCAGCAAGGCCTGTAAGCCAAGGAGACTGCAGAGACTGGTAGAATTGGAGGATTCTTCAGATGATGAGACGTACGTTTGTTGCCAGCCCCCTAAGGTATTTTACCTCACCCCACACCATGATAAAGTAGCCCAATGAAATGGAGAGCAGCAATTAGGCAAGATTGTGATTTTTTTAGAGGGAAACTTGAAAGTGAAGTATAGATGGCAAAAGGGATCATAGAATCATAGAAGATTAGGATTGGAAGAGACCTCAGGAGGTCATCTGGTACAACCCCCTGCTCAAAGCAGGACCAACCCCAACTAAATCATCCCAGCCAGAGCTTTGTCAGGGATGGGTAATGGGATATAGATACTTTTGCCTCTAGCAATGGCTTGAATTGAGACCAGGTTGTTAGTGACCAGAAGTCATTCATTTCCTGAGTGTTTATTGACTTGTGTGGCAAAAGTTGATGGTAATTATCCATTTCCTAGCAGACAGAAGTGCACATGACAAAAATTGACACCACATTGGTACCCTTGCAGATAATCTCAGGAGAGAAAGAGTCGAGAGTCAATTTGTAATCTCCAATATGTGCTAGGGAAAATCCTTTCCAAAGAGGAATAATAGTAGTTAATTTTCTCTTGCATAAGCAGCCTTTTGCCAGTTAGCCAAGGAGTCACTAGGGAGAGCAGGTGGTCTCTTTTTTTCCCCCCAGTGAGAGACTGCTGTTGGGAAGCCACAGTTGAAGTGAGGATGAAGGAAAGAGACTGATTATCGGTTAAGATTGGCTGAACAAGAAGCAGGACTGAGTGGACTTGTAGCTTCTGAAGTTTTACATTGTTTTGGTTTTAAGTGCAGTTATGTAGGAAAAAAATCTACATTTGTAAATTGCACTTTCACCACAAAGAGATTGCACTACAGTATTTGTATGAGGTGAATTGAAAAATACTAGTTCTTTTGTTTATCATTTTTACAGTGCAAATATTTGTAATCAAAAATAATATACACTTTGATTTCAATTACAACACAGAATACAATATATATGAAAATGTAGAAGAACATCCTAACTATTTAATACATTTCAATTGGTATTCTATTGTTTAACAGTGCATTAAAACGGATTTATCGCAATAATTTTTTTTTAATCGCGATTAATTTTTTTGAGTTAAATGCATGAGTTAACTGCGATTAATTGACAGCCCTAATTTAAACTATGATGATGCATGCGGTTTATTCCCCTAGCCAAATTCTTTTGTTGCATTAACTGTTATAACTCTGGATATTTTTATTATCCATATAAACGTCTAGTCTCCTCTTTAATTTTACTAATTTCTTGATCTCAACAGTATCCTGTGGCACTGAGTACACAGTCTAAATACATGCTGAGTGCAAAAGTGTGTCTAGGGGCTAGCGATTTGTGCCCTGAGTTATTATGTGGGACACCTGGGCAGTTCCCAGCCCCTGCTGCTCTCCGTGCTGTGCCAGCAATGTGCCTATGTTCTGAAGGGCGAGAAGCCTCGTATTGTTTAGCAGTTGCTCCTCTAGCCTAAAGAATAGCGATCACAATTCAGTGAAGTAACAATGGAGTAGGAAAATTGGATAGATCCTTGTGGTTGCAACAGGGGCATGGAGGACTAGGAGATGGAGAATGTTTCTGTTACTTCAATTTAAAGCTCACACTCTGGTTTGGAAATGTCTTTGTCACTGGCAATGTTTTCCTCCTTCAGAAAAAGTCTAGGCCAGTCCTGGAAGTCTCCAGCAGCAAGGCTTGTAAGCCATGTAAGATGCGGAGAGTGGAGGAGTTGGAGGGTTTATCAGATGACGTATATGTTGATTTCCAGGTTACTCAGGTATTTCATCTCTCCGTGTGCCATCCTGACATAACCCAGTGGAAAAGAAAATGCGGAGCAGCAAGAAGGGTGGGATTACTGTGATTTTCAAGAGGGAAATTTAAAATAAAGCATGGATAGAGGACTGGTAATGGGCTATAGGCCTTTTACCGCAAGATCATTAGTCTGAATCTGCCCAAGGTCCCTAGTAAACCAAAACCGTTACCATCTCTTGGGTGTTCAGTGGCCTGTGTGAAATGAGGTGGTGATTTTTGTCCAGTTTCTGGTGGACTGTGGAATTTCAGAACAATACTTCCCTAATTGCAGCCTCAGGAGCAGGTGGAAGAGAGAGGAGATGATTTTACATTGAATCTCGGGTCTTGCTGCGTGGGAACCCAATTGAATTGCTACACATGCAATCGCAGGTCTGCTTGAACTGGTCTTGATAGTGGGCAGGTGTCTATAAAATGAGGATATTATTCCACTGTTCAGATATTTGAGAGGTATTAATGGGAAGTAGAAATTATTTTCAGTAGCAGAGAAGCAGTAAAACAAGCAGTAATAGCCTGAAACTAAACACAAACTCTCAAGATATTATAAGTAAAGGTCTGAGCAGTGTAAGACTTGAAAGCAGTGACTAATTCCATTCCCAAAGCTATCTGCAGTTGGGTATTTGGTGTCACTGAATTTTGTGCTGGCAAGGTAGGTTGTCTGCGTGAGTTCTTCCATATTCCATTCTCTTTTCATCCCATTTTTCCTCTCTCTTCCTTTAATCTTTATTATGATTGATGCAACACCAGGAAATTAAAGACAACGATTACCATCCAACACTATATAAACAAGAAATGAAGCAGCTCCTGAAACCATATGCACCACATGTGCTTTGGCAAAAGCCTTTGAACTCACGTAAGTTGTTAAACACTGAAACCAAGGACAGGGGGCCTAGAAACCGAGTCATCTTATTCTCACTATTGTTAGCTGTGTATGTTCATGCTCTTCATTGTATTGTGTGCGGTGTCAGATCACCCTAAGCTTTCTGAAGTGGAAGTTTGCCTAGAGGAGTTCCTTTCATTTGACAGTTCCCTCTTCGCAAGGACAGCTGATACAGAAAGGCTTTAGCTGTGTAACCTCTCTTATGGAGGCAAGATAATACAGATGGTGAAGCATTAGCTTTTCCCAGCGGTTGAATTGGGCCAGTTTATAGCACCTTGACTCGCCATTACTTTTTCTTGGAAGCTGCCTTCACAAAATTCAAGTAATTAAGAAAGTAATTAAGTCTCTAGCCCTTACGGTTGAAAAGTGAACCTTTAGAATGTGAACTGAATGTAAATCAATTCTGTGGTCTCGTTCTGAGTGTATAGACATCATGAGACAATAGGTCTGAGAGATGAGAACTGCCCCTAGTCTTCTCAAGACGGTATTGAACCTGAAGCATAAGAGTGATATTCTAAATGTCAAGAGTCTTAACTAGTTCACATTGATCAGCACATCCAAGAAATAAGAGGGCGGATCAAATTATTAAGATCTGCGCAATGTACATATGGGCATTATACTGGGACAGAACTTGGGTTATGGATGGAGTTTGGAAGAGTACCACACTTTATTTTGTCCCAGTTCAGCCCTTGTCTTTTCCCTCCTAGGGAATCTGGATTTAAATCCTGGTGCAGGCCAAGTGAAAATGAATTTGATGGGCATTTGTTCACAGCCCTTATCTTCTAAACAGTTTATGCTACAGTCTATGCCAGGCGTGGGCAAACTTTTTGGCCCGAGGTCCACATCAGGATTGCAAAATTGTATGGAGGGCCGGGTAGGGAAGGCTGTGCCTCCCTAAACAGCCTGGCCCTGCCCCCATCCGACCCCCACCCACTTCCTGCCCCCTGACTGCCCCCCTCAGAACCACCGACCCATCCAACCCCCCCTCCACTCCTTGTCCCCTGACTGCCCCCTCCAGAGACCTCCCGCCCCTAACCACGCCCCCGGGGCCCCACCCCCTATCTAAGCCCCCCTGCTCCTTGTCCCCTGACCACCCCCTTCTGAGACCCACCCACCCTAACTGCCCCCCCAGGGCCCCCCCCAACCCCCGCCTGCTCCCTGTCCCCTGACTGCCCTGACCCCTATCCACACCCCCGCCCCCTGACAGACCCCTGGGACTCCCACGCCTATCCAACCCCCCGTTCCCCATCCCATGACCGTCCCCCAAGACCCTCCTCCCCATCCCACCGCCCCCTGTCCCCTGACTGCCCCCCGGGACTCTCTGCCCCTTATCCAACCCCCCGGCCCTGGCCCCCTTACCACAGCCGCGCGGCCCGCCGGAGCTAGACACGAGGCCCCTCAGGAGCGCGCTGCCCCGCCCCCTCACCATGCCGCTCAGAGCGGCAGGAGCTCGCAGCCCCGCTGCTGCAGCGCTGCCCAGGAGCGGCAGGCCAGAGCGCTGGCAGCGTGGCGCGCTGAGGCTGCGGGGGAGAGGAGGGGAGAGCCTCCCCAGCCGGGAGCTCAGGGGCCAGGCAGGACGGGCCCGCGGGCCGTATGTGGCTCACGGGCCGTAGTTTGCCCACCCCGGTCTATGCTAAAAAGATGCCTAATACTTGAACAGCAGATCTTATTACAGGTCATGGCTGAGGTGCGTTAACCCAAGTGACATAGAGAAACCTGCACAGCCCATGCTCACACGGTGACTGGCTTTGCTGGTACAGTGACTCCCAGACTGAGGCTTGTGTCTAGAGCTGTTATGTAACTACTGCAGCGAACACACTGGTGTGTTGTTCAAGCAGCCTTCTGTCCCTTCAGTCCTGCCACCCTTCTAAATTAAGGGGAATCTGCTAGCAGTGTTCCTAGGGAAGGAACTTCAAGAGGAATTAACCCCCCCCCCCCAAGGGCAGGATCTGTATAGTGTGAACTGATCACTCTACTTCTAGCAGTATGCTAATGCTGAGAAAGGTCATCAAATGTTATGAGAGTGTTCAGGTGGCATTATACACGAAAAGTGACTGTCAGTCTCACAGCTCCAAAGCAGATGTGCTCAGTTTACAAGTGAAGAGGTGATTTTTCTAATGGATGGAATCTCTACTTAGAGTCTGAAAATCAAGCTGGGTTCCTGCTGCCTCTCGGTTTCTCTCCAATATTAAAAATTCTGCAATCGAAATTGATCCTGTCGATGATACACGAGGTGGCCGAGAACCCAGCTTGCTCTCCGGCTGTATGGGCTGTTCAGAGGAAATGTGAATAAAAATGGGTTTGGAGCCCAGTTGTGCAGCCCTTACTCACAATGAGTAGTACTCAGGCCAGGGGTCCCACTGGGCTCGGTGTGACTAGTGGTTTATAAGGACTATGCAAAGTGAGTGGGATTTGTGGGCCCAGGCCCTTTGTGAATAACGGCAGCAGACTTGACTCAGACACTTGCTGTCTTATCAGCATGCAGCACAAAAATGAAGTTGTTCCCTTTATTGGATCGTCAGTAGGAAAGCAGTTACCACAGGGAGATGTGGTGTTCCCTGTAATGTCCCACCTTTGTTGGTAGCATTTCTGCCATTAGCAGGAAAGACCTTGCTTTTACTCTGACTGATGTGTAGGTGATCTTTGTTCTATTTATAACTATCGCCCAGGTAGCAGGTGAGCAGCAGTGTTGTCCTAGCATACACAACCTTGGCTTGCTATAAATAGATTAGACCTTAATTCTAAAAAGATAAAGCAGTGCTGCTACTGGGACAGATTAAATAATGTCGCGGAGAATTTTCCAGCGTATACAAAGGGAAGGAACGAAGCTGGGAAGCCGTAACTTAATTCAAGTGGCCAAATCTTTGCAGTAATCTGTCAGTTCAGTTGTCACGCAAATAGGGTAAAGTCTTCACTCCAGCCACATGGCCTTCACCCCTTGCATTTCGATTTGTTAGTGTAATTATGACACACACAGTATTGTGGCAGTGCAGAATATTTCTAGCAGTGCAGTATATACCCTATTACAAGATATATTTGATGCTCGTTTTAATACATTACAAGAATATGCTCCCGGTTGTAGTGATTTGTATGATAGGTGGATGGGCTTTTCTTAAAGGGCTGGAGGAATATTAAAGGGTCTGTATTCAGCTGTAAATCCATTCTGTGTTTTGGCACAACCCTCTTTGAACTAAATGGGTGTAATGTGGGAATCCCCTTTTGTATGGAATTTTAATCATCATTATAATTTAGGAATCTGAATATTTTCTGCCTCTTGCCAAGCCCTCTTCTCCTTTGCGTGAAAGTCTTAGTTTAAACAGTAAACCAACCACTTCACCTCTGATGCCTGTGCCTTTACTTGCCAGATATGTCAAGAGAAAAATATCTCCAGGGCAGTGGTTCTCAATCTATTTGTCATTGTTGGCCGCATCCAATATTACCTATATGGCCCTGCGGCTGTCACATGGGCCACAGCTGTGTGCTGATTGGGCAACAAGTGGCCAACAGGCTGCAGGTTGAGAACCATTGCTCCAGGGTAACCCCATTCTGTTTTGATTTTAATATCTCATCAATAGGCTTTGGAAGCCAAGATGCAGGAGTGGAGATGGGCTATGGAAGCTAAGATGCAAGAAGTGAAGCAGTTAAAACAATAACCTAATATAAATAGCAATTAGAATAATAATTCATAAGTAATATGGTTTAGTTATACAAGTGATGATGCTAAATCCTTTTATGTTTATGGCAGATGCATATACTAAATAGCCTTCATACTCAGTGCCAAAATATCTTCTTACATTAGACTATGTGCTGCTAGCTAGAAGGCAGTATTGTTTGCATTGGCATTATTTAGCTATTTGAAATTCAGAGACACTGCATTCATGGAAGTGGTTTCAGACAAAAACTTGGAATTCTCCCATTGTGTTCAATTGATACAATTTTTTAAAAAAGAATTGGACTTTGTATTGGCTGCTGAAATTCAAAAAATTGCTTCACAAATCTGTCAGAACAAAAGCTTCACCTCCTGCTCCCTATCCAAAGGGGGTTCAGCATTGATCTTTATGGATTCCCCCTGCCAGTACCACAGGGAGAGTGTCTGAGATTTTAGGGCGTCTCTTTTGTTTTAAGATTACAGTAATGAAAAGAAGAGGAGGGCTAGGAGACCGGCCGCTAAAGAAGCTTCAGCTTCTGTTCATAATTTGCAGCTGTCCGAAGAACAAAGTCGAATTAAGGTCATTGACTCATTGCGTGGGATGCTAAAGAAACGGTAAAGTGGCTTATGCATGATAGTGGCAGAGAAAAGGCTGGGGACATCTTATATGAAAGTCACATGCAGTTATTGAGTAAAGTCTTGTGTTTGATGCTGTTTCTCATAAATGCCAGGGCAATGGAAACGTCCTTGTAGATTTGATTATTGTTATGCAGTAGCAGAACATCTCTTAAAACATGCAGCTCTGAGATGTAATAGTCTTGTTTCCCATAGGGAATGGATCCATTTTAAGAGGAGGGCCGCAGTTTTCTTAACTTAAACTCCTATGGAGCCCTGCATCACAGTCACCATTCTTCTGTGTGGAAAATTGGGTGGAACTCCCTTCAGAGTCCATCTGTGCAATTCCTTAATCAATCAGAAGGGCGGCTGTTGAGTGATGTGAAAGTCCTCCTATCACCTGTGGTGAATGTGCTACTTCTATGGCACAATCAGCCCTTGCTGATTTTAGGAGCAAGGGAGCTGGGTTTTTTAAATGTGGCCCTTTAAGGGGTTTCAACTTTTATTGTTTACCTAGAACATTCCATGTCATGTATGATATTGAAAGTCATTTGCATACCAGAATTATTTATTGCAATAGATTGCTCCATTTGTCATCTCACTCTTTGCTACTGTTCATGTTTAATTCATTTGGCAGGCTTTGCCCTTTATCAGGTAATCATGTGAGAAGGTTTTGCTAGTACACAGAAAATTGGATCCGGGTGGTGAGTCAATTCAGTACATTTCAACAACTGGAGAGCCAGCTTCATATCCTTATTAGGTCAGAAGTGAAAATGAAATTGGTGGGTTTCATCCTAGGGCCTCAATCTCCACTGTCTTGCGTAGTCACTTGCACTCACTTTGCCTAGATGTAAAGGCATACATAAGGTGAAGGTAGTGGAGACTCAGGCCCTCGGTCCTTATTTCTCCACTTTACAAAACTGTCACATGATTCTCAGCCTTTGTTAAGCGGTCTGGTCCAAAACTCATTGAAGTCAATGGAAAGTCTCCTGTTGAGTTTAGCAGGCTTTGTCTGAGGCCCAAGAATTCTAGGTCTGGAATAGCAGGTCGTACTGTGGTCATAAGGCAGGGTGTCTATGCCAGCCAGAGGAGTAGAATAGCAAGGATGCTGCACAGGAGAATTGCAGAGCTGTGTAGGCCCTGGGCTACACTAGAGGAGGGGGTCGACCTACGATACGTAACTTCAGCTACGTGAATAGCGTAGCTGAAGTTGGCGTATCGTAGATCGACTTACTTGGCCGTGAGGACGGCGGCAAGTCGATTGCTGTCGCTCCCCCATCGACTCCGCTTCTGCCTTTCACGGAGGTGGATTTCCGGAGTCGACGGGAAGCGCATTCGGGGATCGATTTATCGCATCTAGACGAGACGCGATAAATCGATCCCCGATAGATCGATTGCTCCCCGCCGATCCGGCGGGTAGTGAAGACAAGCCCTAGGGGAAGCTTGCACGGTGTGTGCCCACTGTAGGCACTGCTATTTATCCTCTTTTAGGAGCACTACATTTATCCATGAAGTTTAAAACCAGAATATGATCTAGTAAATGCTTGACTTTTTACCAGCTTGTTCTTTGGTTAGAGTTGGTTAGATGCTATCATGCTGGAATTCAAGTTATAACAATGTATTTGAAGAAGTGAGAAGCTCAGAGAAGTGTACAGACGTTAGGAGGGGCCCCAAGTTTAAATGTAATTTACCGTATGGGGACAGGGAAACATTCCCTTAGGATGTGGGCTGGAGCACATCTCTGTGCCCCCCCCCCCTTCTGGCAACCCCTCTGAAGGTGACGTGAGCATAAACAAGACATGCTACAGGCTTTCTGACATAGCAGCACAGTTGGAACAAGCTATTTCCCAATACAAGGGGATCTCTTTGAGATGCTGGAAGGTTAAGTTTCTAAAAGACCCTGGTTTCTGACTGCTTCCTGTTTGGTGGAGGATTCTCAGGCTCATTTATTTGGGATTTTAATTGAAAGGAGCCATGTACATTTATAAATTGGCTCCGGTGTAGAAGGCAGATCTTACATCTCCATCTGTGGATCTTGCTTGTTGTGTTCCAGATTGGAGGAGTCTCCTGATCTGGATGTCGATGAAGATATGATATTGAGATTAGCAAACAATGTGGAGAAGGAAATATTCAACCTCTTTCTTTGTGTTGACCAACGATACAAAAACAAGTACCGCAGTCTCCTCTTTAACCTGAAAGCTCCAAAAAATAAGGTAAGAGACTGAGAAAATCTGCCTAACTTTCTCCATTACCTTGGTAAGAGGGCATGTCTTTAAACCTGTGGCTATATAGAGCACCAGCCTAGAAAGAGACTGTCCAACGTTACAGTCTCATTCTGTTCACTGATGGAGGGAGACTGTGCGAGTGCACAGTCAGGCATCCCCGTCTTTGCCCACACGTGATCATTTGGGGTCTTATCCAGGGTTCTAAGACACTGCTTAAGCTTTCATTACTGGTGGCACTTGCCATGCCTACCATCCATCAGCTGTTGTCCTTTGTAAGTGTGTGGAGACATTTGGTCAGCACCAAACACCCGAGTATCTTTATCTTGTGTGTAGCACCTAACATCAGGCCTGCATTGGTACAGTAGCTGGCATGTGAAGCGGATGGATGGATGGAGAAGTCCAGATTCCTATATAAATGTTGTTGCCAAACCTAGGCTCTCCAGGCATGGCACAAACAGCCCAGTCCAGACCTGCTGAGAGTTAACATTAATTGCCTGAGTACTGTGATGAAGTCTTTGAAATGTACAGTTAGTGGGAGAAAGAAAGAGATCGATCTTTGGAAGCAGAGTGGCTGTGCATGTCCCTTGTGGTCATTGTTCTTCCAAGGGCTGCTTATCCTTCTTTTGTTCTTTCAGCTCCTCTTCCACCAGGTGGTTCTTGGAGAGGTTTCCCCCCAGTGTCTTGTTCAAATGAATTCACTGGAGATGGCACCAAAGGAGTGGGCAGAGTGGAGAGCTAAGGAGAGCAAACATGTAAGTCATCCCAGTGCAGCTGAGAGAGGGATAAATACAGTGTCGTCCCCCATTCCCAAAGGCCTCTTTGTGGTGCTTTTGCTGGACCTTGTTCTTGTGTTGAAGATACAGAGGTGATCTAAACCAAAGTAATTACAGTATGAAAATGGCACCCTTTATTGCTTAAGGGGTCTGAGTATTTGAATGTATTTGAATTTAGATCTTTAAAAATAGGGAGAAGGGTTAGCTAATAGGCTTAGTGCTTTAATTGCACCTTTGCTTTGCCTCTTCCTGATTGGTTTATATTTTGGAGACTGCTAAAACTTTTATAAAACAAAACTTAGAAAAGGGTGAACACTCTTTCCTTACCAGTACAATAGGAAGGAGAGGCAATTGGCTTCCTTGCCTCCCTCTTTCTATGACACTGTGGGGCTTATGTTTACAAAGCAATGATTTTCCCCTCTTAATAGAGGAGGAGTACTTAACAGTATCATGCTTTTGCCTTTCCTGATGCAGATTAGATGGCTGAATGTATTGAGAATGGGATAGGCAAGGGGACCCAGAGCTTTTTGCCTCTACATCACTAGTTGAAATGCAGCTCAGGCTGGTATTGACTGAGAGTTGTTAAATCAGACAGCTGTTTGGTTGCCTGCAGGAGATGAATCTGATGGTCTCTGTCCTGTTCCTAATGGGCAGGGGACCGCATCACAAACACTAGCATCGTTACTGATACTAAATAGCAGCCTTGTTGACCAGTCTCTGCATGGAAGCCAAGAACTGAACTGTCCGTGGATAGTGAATTTCCTTCTCAGCCTTGGGATGGTCTCCAAGTCAGGTTTGATATACATTATTGGGGGAGGCACATACTGCTGCTGTATTTATCTTGTGGATAGCTAGAATTCCTTGCTGTTGTTTCACTAAGAGAAGGACTTTACCTTTCAAACCCCTTCTCTTTAAATCCACAGTTTGCATTTCCAATTTGGCTTTTGCCTATGTTGATTTATTACGACATTTGTTTTCTTGAGTGAGTCCTTGTCCAAGAGATGTCTACTTGGGTCTCTGTGCACTACAATGTGATTTTTTCCAGGTGCTAGAGGTGATAGAGAAACAGGAGCGAGAACCACCAAGGTGTTGCCCCACAAAACTGACCCACAAAGGAGAAATAGAGGTACACAGGGAGGTGGATGAGGACTTTACTTTGGAAGACCTATATGTGAGTAGGTGTCCATGTTTGACCAAGCAGACTCAACAAGGGTCTTTTATGTGAAGGTATGAGAAAAGATTCAAGGGAAATATCTAGGTGCTTAAAACCAGCTGGTGTCCGAATCTTAGTGCAGATGAGTTTCTGAGCAGTGGCTCATGGGCGTGGAGGGCCAGTTGGTGTGGGGGCTTGATGCAAAGGCTTCTATCTCTGCAGTGTTCAGTTCAAATCTCAATAAAGTCACAATGAAAACAAGTTTGATGATTTTGTTCTTGGCCAGAATGAGCATTTGCCTGCTGAAAATGTACTGTGCAGTCTATGGGGAGTAATCAAGAGAAGGATCACAGGCCCTGGTTCTCATGGGTGACTTTAATCACCCCGACATCTGCTGGGAGAGCAATACAGCGGTCCACAGACAATCCAGGAAGTTTTTGGAAAGTGTAGGGGACAATTTCCTGGTGCAAGTGCTGGAGGAACCAACTAGGGGAAAAGCTCTTCTTGACCTGCTGCTCACAAACAGGGAAGAAATAGTAGAGGAAGCAATAGTGGATGGGAACCTGGGAGGCAGTGACCATGAGATGGTCGAGTTCAGGACCCTGACACAAGGAAGAAAGGAGAGCAGTAGAATACAGAGCCTGGACTTCAGAAAAGCAGACTTTGACTCCCTCAGGGAACTGATGGGCAAGGTCCCCTGGGAGAATAACATGAGGGGGAAAGGAGTCGAGGAAAGCTGGCTGTATTTTAAAGAAACCTTATTGAGGTTGCAGGAACAAACCATCCCGATGTGTAGAAAGAAAAGTAAATATGGCAGGCGACCAGCTTGGCTTAACAGTGAAATCCTTGCTCGTCTTAACCACAAAAAAGCAGCTTACAAGAAGTGCCCACCCTGACTCCTGCACACACACCCCCACATCCCCACCTGCAGCCCTCGCACCAAACAGGAGCAGCCCCAGGCCTGTCTCTTGCCTCAGGGAATCCCGGCCATGCTGCCCCAGCTGACGGACCCCAGAGCCACACGAGTCAATGGCAGGGCGAGTTGGGGCTGCGTAACCCGCCTACCTGGGGCTGGAGCTGGCCGCGGTGTGTGTGTGTGTGGGGGGGGGAGGCCTCTGGGCTCCAGCGGTGTTCTCAGAAGGGGGGAGCAGGGGGTCAGCCCCCCAAGCTGTCAGTTCACCAGCCGCCCAAGGTGCTGCACGTGGAGCGAGGCTGCGGCCCAGCTCACTTTAGCAGATACAGCGAGTGAATGGAGCTGGAGCCCCCGAAAGTTCACACTCAGCCGCACCAGTCAGTCTCTACGGTAGCACGAGGACGCCTCAGCCCCGCACCGACCTTCACACGCACCACGTGCGGTCTCAGCCCCAAGGCCGAGCAACAGTATTCCCGCTGCAACACCAGGCTGCCCTCTCGCCCCCACCGCTCTCCACCTCACGGCGACTCCCTTCGCGTCCTCTCGCCGCGAGTCCCTTTGCCGCCAGACACTGCTCATCTGCATAGCCCCGCCCACGGACACGTGACGCCTCCTCGCGTTCTGGTCTCGGGGAGGCGCGCGCGGGGAGGGCGCACGTCACCGCCCCAGCGCACGTGGCTCCGCACCAGCGGCCATTGTTCGAACCTTCGCTGAGATTCCATCTCCCGGCACCCCCCGCGGCCAGCAGCTGCCGGACGGTGAGTGTCTGTGAGCCCCGGGCCGGGGGCGGGGCTGCGGGGAGGAGACTGGGGGGCGGGGCAGAGAGAGACACCGCCCCATAGACAGCCGGGTGCAGGGGAGATTGGGGGGATGGGGAGACCCAGCCCCAGCCCCATAGACAGCCGGGGGCAGGGGAGATTGGGGGGAGGGAGAGACTCAGCCCCATAGATAGCCTGGGGCAGGGGAGATTGGGGAGATGGGGGAGACCCAGCCCCATAGACAGCCTGGGACAGGGGGTATTGGGATGGGGGAGGGAGAGACTCAGCCCCATAGACAGCCTGGGGCAGGGGAGATTGGGGAGATGGGGGAGACCCAGCCCCATAGACAGCCTGGGACAGGGGGTATTGGGATGGGGGAGGGAGAGACTCAGCCCCATAGACAGCCGGGGGCAGGGGAGATTGGGGGGATGGGGAGACCCAGCCCCAGCCCCATAGACAGCCGGGGGCAGGGGAGATTGGGGGGAGGGAGAGACTCAGCCCCATAGACAGCCTGGGACAGGGGGTATTGGGATGGGGGAGGGAGAGACTCAGCCCCATAGACAGCCGGGGGCAGGGGAGATTGGGGGGATGGGGAGACCCAGCCCCAGCCCCATAGACAGCCGGGGGCAGGGGAGATTGGGGGGAGGGAGAGACTCAGCCCCATAGACAGCCTGGGACAGGGGGTATTGGGATGGGGGAGGGAGAGACTCAGCCCCATAGATAGCCTGGGGCAGGGGAGATTGGGGGGATGGGGGAGACCCAGCCCCATAGACAGCCTGGGACAGGGGGTATTGGGATGGGGGAGGGAGAGACTCAGCCCCATAGACAGCCGGGGGCAGGGGAGATTGGGGGGATGGGGGAGACCCAGCCCCATAGATAGCCTGGGACAGGGGGTATTGGGATGGGGGAGGGAGAGACTCAGCCCCATAGACAGCCGGGGGCAGGGGAGATAGGGGGGAGGGAGAGACTCAGCCCCATAGACAGCCGGGGGCAGGGGAGAGTGGGGGGATGGGAGAGACCCCGCCCCATAGACAGCCTGGGGCAGGGGAAATTGGGGGGATGGGGGAGACCCAGCCCCATAGACAGCCTGGGACAGGGGGTATTGGGATGGGGGAGGGAGAGACTCAGCCCCATAGATAGCCTGGGGCAGGGGAGATTGGGGAGATGGGGGAGACCCAGCCCCATAGACAGCCTGGGACAGGGGGTATTGGGATGGGGAAGGGAGAGACTCAGCCCCATAGATAGCCTGGGGCAGGGGAGATTGGGGGGATGGGGGAGACCCAGCCCCATAGACAGCCTGGGACAGGGGGTATTGGGATGGGGGAGGGAGAGACCCAGCCCCATAGACAGCCTGGGACAGGGGGTATTGGGATGGGGAAGGGAGAGACTCAGCCCCATAGATAGCCTGGGGCAGGGGAGATTGGGGGGATGGGGGAGACCCAGCCCCATAGACAGCCTGGGACAGGGGGTATTGGGATGGGGGAGGGAGAGACTCAGCCCCATAGACAGCCGGGGGCTGTCTACAGTCCACATCCCTCTTAAAATGAGAGCTTTGGGGAGGTTGCAGAGAGGTCCCCTGTGTCTCTCTGGTGACTTGGCTTCTGGATTCTCCTGTTCTTTACCGTCTCCAGCTGCTGCAGTGTTGCTTTTATCTCCTTCACCATCTTGCAGCCTCCTCCTTCTCTTCCTGTTCAAATAGCAGCGTCAGTCGCTATAGCGTGTTAGACCTTGTCTACACTAGAACTTACTTCGGTACAACTTATGTCGCTCGGTGGGGAATAATCCACACTCCTGAGCGACGTACGTGACACCGATCTAAGCGCTGTTGTAGAGAGCGCTACGTCGGCAGGAGAGCTTCTCCCGCTGACATAGCTACCGCCTCTCGTGCCCAGCGGAGTAATTAAACTGACGGGAGCAGTTTAGAGCATCTTCAAGTGTAGATGCAGCCTCAGTGATGTGTAGCTCGGTGTCCAGTTAAACCCTTTACTATGACCAGCACTATGTAGAGAAGCGAGGTGACAAACTTTCTACAATCCTGCAGGATGTTGTGGTCCCCACTTGATACCGTTTAGCTCCGTGGTTGGAGCACTCCTCTGGTACCTGAGAGACCCAGGTTCAACTCCTTCCTGTCTGCCGGCAGGCGGAAGGCAGCCGCGGCGAGCTGCCCCCCAAATCATGGCGCCCTAGGCGACCGCTGAGTGGGCGCGCCGGCCCTGGATGTGTGGGTGACCAGTCACTTTGTAACTCTGGTGTTCTAGTGTACTAAGATTAAATTGATGTTTTCTTCTTGAAACAAGTAGAAACTGTGGGTCTGAAAGTTGAGTGGCAAAACTACAATGAAAAGTGAATTAAGCCTAGAAAGCAATGCTGAATAATTAACCCCCCAGCACTACCCCCAATCCTTTTCTCCTCCTCCCCCGCCACGAGCCAGGAACGTGTGTGCTGTGGGATGTATGGGTAGACGCTATAGTAGCAGGACCTCTTTACTGTTCAAGCTTCTTCCTTCTGGCAGAGGTGTCGGTTTCTACCAAGGGTAATCGATTCTTTTTTGTCAAGGACAAAATTTCTTGGTGAAAGTATAGTTACGGTCCAGACTCCAGAGAAAATAATACAAAAATTAAAATAATAATGATAAGTAAAGAAAGAGTTAGCAGTCCGTTCAAAAGCATCTGGCAGTCTTGCTTTGGCCCATGGTCCATCTATTTACCCCTGTGAAAGTCATAAGGTACACTTATTCCTGGCTGGCTGTTGGCTCTCAGCTAGGTGGACCCGATATTTCGGCAACACCCCTGATTTATACTGTGACGGGTTGGGGCCACAGAGACCTGCTTGGTGCTGCCACCTGGTGTGCCAAGGCTGCTTCTGCCCCTGCTTCCAGGCCTTTTCCAACTTGGGACTCCCGAATCCTGTCTGTTTTGAGCCAGATTCCACTGATCTGCTGCAAACACAGACCCAGGTTCGAACCAAGTCCACTCACCACTGTAAGGCCCCTGGAAGCGCTCTTGCCTTTGACACCCAGCTGCTCAACCCCAAGGAGGTTCAAACCCTTAATAAATCCGTTTTACCCTGTATAAAGCTTATACAGGGTAAACTCATAAATAGTTCGCTTTCTATTACAAAGATAGAAAGTTATGCACAGCTGTTTGCGTTCCCCCAGGTAACAACTCAACTCCAGGAAACTTAATAAGTAAAAAGTGATTTTAATAAGTACAGAAAATAGGATTTAAGTGAGTTCAATTAATGACCGGCAGAACAAAGCAAGTTACTTAGTAAAATAAAATAAAACACGCACATCTATGTCTATTCAAAGTTAACACAGATAAAAGCCTCACCAGATTTGGATATTTTCCTTTTTACAGGCTGTGGAATCAGCCTGGGTCCAGTTGAGCTCAGCAGACTCTCACACCCCCTAGTGTGCCTCGTCCTTTGTTCAGTTCCCCTCAGGAATGTCCTTGGGGGGGTGGAGAGCCTCTCCCTTTAGCCAGCTGAAGACAAAATGGAAGGGTCTTGCAAGGGCTTTTATAGCCTCTCTTCCTCTCCCTGTGTAGGATCCAGTTGCCCTGGAGTTTTGGGATCACATGGGCAAGTCACCTGCCCATGCGCCCTAACCAGTCTAACCAGTTGCATTCCAGACCTGGCCCCAATGTGGATTGGGGTCTGCAAAGTCTTTTGTCTGTCAAGTGCTCGCATTTAACAGGCATTCTTTGCTCCAAAGATGATCCCATGCACTTACAAAGGCTATGTACAAAACCAGCAAATATAAAACCAATCTTCATAACTCCAACTACAACAATGATACATGCATACAAACAGGAGGAGTAAATTCAGTAGGTCATAACTTTCACAGAGATATGTTACATGGCACATGTAGCATAAAACATATTTTAGTTACATATATACATTTATAAGCATCTCCCCATAAAGTTTTATGGGGAACACCGTCACATATACATTCTTCTGTTCTGATTTGGATTCCTTCCTCTCTTCTTGAAGATGGTGTGTAGGATACAATGGCTCTTGATCCATCTCTTCCTAGACAACATCTTTGTGCAGCCCAGTAAATGACTATTGCAACAACAATCAGAATGAGCAATAGAGGCCACCAAGCCGGATCTGAAACCAAACAGAACAGGAGTCCGGTTAAACCATTTGGAGAACAGGCACATACACACAGCCACCTGTCCCTGCGTTTGGTTGGAAGATTGCAAAATGCCAGGATTCATGTGGGGTAACATGGCTCCATAAGAATCTTATTGCGCAATATAATGCGGGGGGGGGTGGGGGTTCTTGCTGGATTGTCAGTTAGCTAGTTATCTGGAGTCAGAGGATGAACAGCACTGAAATCCCATCCTAGCTGATGTCACCTACTTTATATAAAACTTCGAACCCAAGATAGTTTTCTGTAACATCCTGCAGCAGAGAAGTTCCATAGGTTGCTTTTTAAAGAAAAAGTTCAGTGTAAAATTGGCAGTTTGAGATCAGAGCAGATCAATATCCACCCCCGGAGTCAATATTTGATGAAAGGCGGGGGCATGAGGCACTTGCTGACAGGAGACAGGTGCTGTGCGAAGGTGAGAGCACTGAGGATATCTGGAGGGAATTGGAAAAGTCTCCTCAATGTCTTTGCAAGATTGCCTGTGACGAGCCATTGAAATCTGAGGGCAGCCTGCAGAGATCAAGGTATCAGAAGGCCAAGGTGGGAAGAAGGAAGATAGTTTTGGGATTAAGCTTCTGGTCTAAAAACCTGGAGGCCAGAGTTTAATTCCTTGCTCTGCCACAGACTCCCTGTGGCAATTCAGACCAGTCACTGGATCTCTCGGGCCCTTAGTTCCCGATCTGTACAATGGGGACAATCTTCCCTTTCCTCGGCCCGTTCTTTGGTCCCTTCCACTAGTAAGCTCTTCAGGGAGCTCGCTCTTCCAATGTGTTTGTTCAGTGCCAAGGAGAAGGGTCCCTGATTTCAGCTGGGGCCTCTAGCCACTACTATCATACAGATAATGTAATGGGGGGGAGAGGGAATGCAAAGTTAACATTGCCTGGTGATAGCTCGGCCCTTCCAGTCAATGGAGTTCAGCAACACTCAGGGCTTGTCTACACTACAAACTTATGTTAGGTTGACCTACAGGCACCACAGTAATTCAATCGGCTGTTTATGTCCACCCTCCCCTCCACTTCTCCACCCACAGTTCCCCCTCCCAGAAGCATTCACATGTCTGTTTTTTTTCTAAAAAAAATACTTTGCATTCCCCCCAATACATCCCCCCCCAAACCAATCAGACAGATTTTAGCAATATACATTCAGATTTCTCCAGACTTCTGCCTGAGATGGGACTTAAACTGACACTGGCTGGCTAGGTCGAGTTCAAAGAACTGCTGCTTATCCAGCTCCAGTGAAGTTTTCAAGACTACAAACCTTATAGGCGCCTCTCTCCACATCCTCAGTGTAACCTCTTCGTTTGTGTGTCTTAAGAACATTAGGCCTGTGCCTACTGGAGAGCTAAACTTTTTCTTGCATATCATTTTCAGTGTTGCTCCCCCCAAGAGGTACATGGGCCACGCCCTGGCTGGGGTCAATGTTGAGAGATGGAGACCATTTGGGCCACATTCAGAACCAGGGTTTGATCCCCAGGTCTCGGCACTCAATCAATAAAGTTGACAGATTCCACCAACATTTAGGAAAAGCTGGGTTGTTTTATTCAGGGGGCTTTATTTCAAGACCCTTTAGTCAAATGCCCCCAAATTTGTATCCCTGACCCTAGCCAGCACCTCCCAAGAGGCACACCAAAGTTCAAGGCAATCTGAGTAACCAGGCCGATTTTAAAGTACTTAGAGTCAAGCTTTAAATAGAAAGCTTGTCTTAACTTTATTCTAGTAGACCTGGTGGTCCACTATGAGAGCAGTAATGAAGGAGTCCCAGGGCGAGGAATTGGACGCACCAGGGAGTCCAAGTCCCCTTAGCACGCATTGAATGAGAGTGGGAAATGACACGTCACTGCCCAAGCTGTTGATGCTGGAACCTGGAGCCAGAGGGAGTCTGTTGCTAAGTACCAAGAGGTGAGCTCTGAGGAGCAGGAGGCAACTGAAGGGGGAGAGGAGTCCTGGGCACCCTTTTCAGCAGAAAATAGCAGTCTCTCTCCAGGGGAGGGGGGAGTTGTCTGCTTCCTTACCTGAGACAGGTCTCAGTGCAAGGAAAAGCCAGATGGAGTCACTGCAGAGTCACTGCCGACCACACCCTAGAACAGGGATCTCAAACTCAAATCACCACGAGGGCCACATGAGAACTAGTAAATTGGCCCGTGGGCCGCATCACTGAAACCTTTTCATACAATGATACAAAAGTATAGTCAAAAATGAAAAAAATGAAGCGTGATATAGTATTCTAGTAAAAGTCAATGTATTCACTTTTTAGAAACTCTAATGCCAAGAGGGGTTTTAATAAAATATAAACACTCAGGAATGTTTGGAGATTGGCTGCCAGTGGAGTCAGCGCCTATGGCGGGCCGCAGGAAATAACTCCGCGGGCCGCATGTTTGGGACCCCAGCCCTAGAAAGTGGCTGTCTCCCCTCACCGCGGACTCATGGGAGTTGTAGTTTGTTGCTCACACGCCCCCTCAGTCTGTCCTAGGAGCCGCGCCCCCTCGCTGGACTCCATCTCCCAGGGGAGCTTCCCGCCGACTCTGCCAGCGGGTGGGAGAGGCTGTCTGAGCAGGGCACCCCGGGCCACCCCCCCTTGCAGCGTATCTGCCCCCCTCAGCAACAGGCTCATCCAAACCCCTCTCCCTGTGGAGCCCCCTCCTTAAAATCCAGGCAGCGGGGAACATTCCCAACAATACCAATAACCGCTTAAACATGAGCCCCTCTAACCTCCGCCGGCCGCCGCTGTGCTACTGATCCAACACATCAGTGAAGAGCCTCCAACACCCGATGCGAATAGCTCAGCAGCCCCCAGCTCGGTGTCTGGTTCTACAGACCTCGGCTTCTTGTGAGTCTCTAACTCACCCATACGCAGAGCTCGGGGGCTTCGGAGCCGGACTAGCCCCCAGCATCACCACACGAGCCACAGGCGGCTGAATGACGGGGACTCGTTAGTTTCTCATGAGTCTCGCAGCAAATAGGTTAATAACTCGGTGCGAGTTGATAACGTCATTGGTTAATAACACAGTACAAGCATCCTGATTGGTTAATAATTAAATCACACAGTGTTTTAATATCATGTGCTGCAAAGAGTCACAGGAGACACACTAAAAAGCCACTTGCGGCTCACGCCTCAGTCTGAGTTCTCACTGCTCTAATTTATAATATGCTGTTTGGGTTTGTTTGTTTTTCTCCTATAGTATGAGCTCCTTTGTCGTCTTGTGACCTGAAGGACGTCGGGCTTCTTGGCTTGTCATCACGATTTGTCCTTGACAGAGCATTTTGCCTCTCACTCCTGCACCTCAGAGCTGTCTTCACGTCACCACCGATGAGGACAGCTTACTTCCCAAATATTGATGCAGGTTACCATACTCTCTCCTTTGAAATTCCACCCGGCTGGAATTTTTACTAAACATAGATGTGTGCATTTGTCCACCTAGACACATATGCCATTGATATCAATGGGAATAGTCATATAGCTTAAGTTAAGCACTTGTTCAACTATTTTTCTGGATAAAGGCCTTAGTTTACAAGGCAGTATTAGAGTAATTGATACACTGTTGATTCTACCAAAGAATCCATATCTCCCCCCCATGTTACTATATTCCTATAACATTTTTCCCTGTTTGGACTTGTAATCTTGTTTATCCTTTACATAGAAACTCCTCCTCCTGATCATTTCTTTAGCGAATTTCCCCATCCTGCAAATACTGAAGCACGTTTCTCTTCAATTATTTTTCTTAATTGTGTGCATTATATTAGTACCCAAGACACCCAAGTCATGGCCCAGTAACTCACTGTGCCGGGCACTGTACAAACACAGACCAAAACGATAGCTCTGCCCCATACACCTTAGTTACTTCCTTACGTACACTGATTATTTTTCTACTGCAATGTTTATTTCCAATTGGATAGTTTATTTTCCTAACATTTTCTCTATGCTAAATATTTTTGTTCAGACATATATATAAAGGGTGTCCTTCATTCTGATAAGTGTACCTTTTTCTAACAAAGCCAATAAAGATTTTTTTTTAAATTACTCGTTTGCATTGGTGTCAAAGCAAATTCTGTTCCTCTACCATATTAAAAAAAAAAAAAGACACATACTTCCAATCCAAAATCAATTCTGTTCACAGTATCACACTTCCACAATATGGAACACAGGCTATAGACGTCCTCAGTGGCTAATATTCATGAGTTCCTTTACTTCAGTATCAGTTGCATTTTTCAATCCCCCAGGTTTGATTGAAATCAGCACAAAGCAACCAGATTATACCAAAAGCCTGACTCTTGCAGCCGGAAGCTATGACTCTGATGCTAAAGCACAATTCTTTTTAAGGGATTAACCCTGACATTGCTACTCTGCGTGGCTACCAAGGCTCCTTTGTCATTAGAGATATTTGCATAGGAATGTCTACAGAGCCCAACTAGGGTCTGATCTACACTAGTTATACTGCAATAGCTATGGTGGTTAGGGGTGGGATTTTTGCCCACTACAGCCCCAGTTTGGATGAAGCTGTACCAGGATCAAGGTGCCTCATACCAATAAAACTCATTTCCCTTCCAGTGTAAAGAACAGACACACCAGCACTGGCACTTTTAAATGGCTAGAACTGTGTCTGCACCAGTATAAACTGGCAAATCTGTCTAAGCTAGACCAGGCCTGTGTGACTTTTGTGGGGGTGTTGTCAAAAACTACAGCATATTAAGCTTAAAGAATTCACATAAGCTTTAAAATGGCAACATTTTGTTTTTCAGGCATCTGGTTTTTTTGACACAACAAATCAAAATTTCCCACAGAAAGCAAATGGCTGCGGATAAAATTAATTGTACTGTTTTACAATCAAAAAAATGTTAGGGTGAAAATTTCTGACCAGTCCCCATTGACCCCTGTTAGGCCCACAAGTTAGACCGTAAGAAAAGCAAAAGGTAAAAAGACAGAGACTGATTAATAGAAAATGAGCGCTCCCTTGCATCCGTTTAGGGTGTGTAACCTTTTCTTCATCCATGTTCTGCCATCAGCTGTTAGGTCAAGCATGGCAAGATTCCAGGAGCCTGTGCCTGGAAGTCCTCCCAGTAACCAGGACCATGACTTGTCTGGAAAAGATTTGTGCAGTCCAGGCACAATGTATCTGTAACTAGTCCACGTGCCCATCAATAGAAGCCCTGCTTTCCAAAAACAAGTCCAACTAGGGCCTGTACCTACAGCTGTCTCGTTCAGCGTGATGGGTCAGGGAAATAAGGACATCCTAACATTTCACGGGAACTGGCCATAGACTTTAGACAATTAGCATCTCCTGCAGTAGGCTCCGTCGGTCGGTGGGCTCCATTGTTGGTAACCTTCCATTTCTAGACGGCCTTAGCACACCATCCCGACATCAACCCCATCCACCCCATAGACAAGTCATTTCTTATTTTACAAAGAAGGGCCCCTGATGGGCTCTTAGCCGCATCTGCTGGTTTCCTGGACCTCCAGGCCCTCCTCTAGTTTTTCACATGGCATTTAGTCCTAGACTTTTCTACGGCATTCAGCCGAGCACCTCACAGGTAGTAAGAAATTTAGCTCACCCAGCCTTGCGGTCAATGATATTGCTGGTTTACAGCTGGCTAAAGAGGTGCAGAGAGGCACAGGGACAGCACAGATCTGTGGCCGAGGAGGGAATAGAACCCAGGAGTCCTGTGCCTTCACCCCAAACCTCCCTTCCCTGCTAATGGGGGCAGACAGTGGCCTTGTCAGCATTCCCATCCCCTCCCCAAACTTTCTCCTTTTCCCAGCGACAAAAGTCCCTCTTTAGACCTAAGTAGAGGCAAGCGCTGGCCTCCGGTGGGGACAGATGGACTAAGAACAGGCTCCCCCAGCCGAGGGGCAGTGAGGGGTTCTGTGGGGGGGGCACTGGGCAGGGAGGTGCAGGGCATTGTGCAGTTGTGGTGGGGCTGTAGGGGGCACTGGGCAGGGAGCGGTTCTGGGGGGCACTGGGCAGGGAGGTGCAGGGCACTGTGCAGTTGTGGGAAAGCTGTGGGGGGCACTGGGCAGGGAGGTGGGAGAGGTTCTGTGGGGGAGCACTGGGCAGGGAGGGGTTCTGTGGGGGCACTGGGTAGGGAGGTGCAGGGCACTGGGCAGTTGTGGGAGGTCTGAGCGGGGCACTGGGCAGGGAGGTGCAGGGCACTGGGCAGTTGTGGGAGGTCTGTGGGGGGCACTGGGCAGGGAGGGGCTCTGTGGGGGGGCACTGGGCAGGGAGGGGCTCTGTGGGGGGCACTGGGCAGGGAGGAGGAGGGGATCTGTGGGGGGCACTGGGCAGGGAGGAGGAGGGGATCTGTGGGGGGCACTGGGCAGGGAGGTGCAGGGCACTGGGCAGTTGTGGGAGGTCTGAGCGGGGCACTGGGCAGGGAGGGGCTCTGTGGGGGGCACTGGGCAGGGAGGAGGAGGGGATCTGTGGGGGGCACTGGGCAGGGAGGAGGAGGGGATCTGTGGGGGCACTGGGTAGGGAGGTGCAGGGCACTGGGCAGTTGTGGGAGGTCTGAGCGGGGCACTGGGCAGGGAGGGGCTCTGTGGGGGGGCACTGGGCAGGGAGGTGGGAGAGGTTCTGTGGGGGTCACTGGGCAGGGAGGTGCAGGGCACTGGGCAGTTGTGGGGGGGCTGTGGGGGGGCACTGGGCAGGGAGGGGCTCTGTGGGGGGCACTGGGCAGGGAGGAGGAGGGGATCTGTGGGGGGCACTGGGCAGGGAGGAGGAGGGGATCTGTGGGGGGCACTGGGCAGGGAGGTGCAGGGCACTGGGCAGTTGTGGGAGGTCTGAGCGGGGCACTGGGCAGGGAGGGGCTCTGTGGGGGGCACTGGGCAGGGAGGAGGAGGGGATCTGTGGGGGGCACTGGGTAGGGAGGTGCAGGGCACTGGGCAGTTGTGGGAGGTCTGAGCGGGGCACTGGGCAGGGAGGGGCTCTGTGGGGGGGCACTGGGCAGGGAGGTGGGAGAGGTTCTGTGGGGGTCACTGGGCAGGGAGGTGCAGGGCACTAGGCAGTTGTGGGGGGCCTGTGGGGGGGCACTGGGCAGGGAGGGGCTCTGTGGGGGGCACTGGGCAGGGAGGAGGAGGGGATCTGTGGGGGGCACTGGGCAGGGAGGAGGAGGGGATCTTTGGGGGGCACTGGGCAGGGAGGTGCAGGGCACTGGGCAGTTGTGGGAGGTCTGAGCGGGGCACTGGGCAGGGAGGGGCTCTGTGGGGGGCACTGGGCAGGGAGGAGGAGGGGATCTGTGGGGGGCACTGGGCAGGGAGGAGGAGGGGATCTGTGGGGGCACTGGGTAGGGAGGTGCAGGGCACTGGGCAGTTGTGGGAGGTCTGAGCGGGGCACTGGGCAGGGAGGGGCTCTGTGGGGGGGCACTGGGCAGGGAGGTGGGAGAGGTTCTGTGGGGGTCACTGGGCAGGGAGGTGCAGGGCACTGAGCAGTTGTGGGGGGGCTGTGGGGGGGCACTGGGCAGGGAGGGGCTCTGTGGGGGGCACTGGGCAGGGAGGAGGAGGGGATCTGTGGGGGGCACTGGGCAGGGAGGAGGAGGGGATCTTTGGGGGGCACTGGGCAGGGAGGTGCAGGGCACTGGGCAGTTGTGGGAGGTCTGAGCGGGGCACTGGGCAGGGAGGGGCTCTGTGGGGGGCACTGGGCAGGGAGGAGGAGGGGATCTGTGGGGGGCACTGGGCAGGGAGGAGGAGGGGATCTGTGGGGGCACTGGGTAGGGAGGTGCAGGGCACTGGGCAGTTGTGGGAGGTCTGAGCGGGGCACTGGGCAGGGAGGGGCTCTGTGGGGGGGCACTGGGCAGGGAGGTGGGAGAGGTTCTGTGGGGGTCACTGGGCAGGGAGGTGCAGGGCACTGAGCAGTTGTGGGGGGGCTGTGGGGGGGCACTGGGCAGGGAGGGGCTCTGTGGGGGGCACTGGGCAGGGAGGAGGAGGGGCTCTGTGGGGGGCACTGGGCAGGGAGGAGGAGGGGATCTTTGGGGGGCACTGGGCAGGGAGGTGCAGGGCACTGGGCAGTTGTGGGAGGTCTGAGCGGGGCACTGGGCAGGGAGGGGCTCTGTGGGGGGGCACTGGGCAGGGAGGTGCAGGGCACTGGGCAGTTGTGGGGGGGCTCTGTGGGGCACTGGGCAGGGAGGGGGAGGGGCTCTGTGGGGGGCAGGGAGGGGGAGGGGCTCTGTGGGGCACTGGGCAGGGAGGGGGGGAGTAGCAGTGAGGGCAGAGACAGGGCAGTGGCAACAGCGGAGTTCACTGCGCAGGCTCCGTTCGGGCGCGCATGCGCAGTGTGGCGAAGGCTGGAAATGGGCGCGAGAGCGGGCCCGGAGCACGTGCTTGGGCGGCGGGGCCGGAGCCGGCGGCGGGAGCGGGGCGGGCTGGGAGCCGAGTCCGGAGCGTGGCGGAGACCGCGGCGGCCGCTCCCCCGTCGACTACCCCCGCCCGCGGGGAACTTGCCGCGGCCGCCGCTCCCCGGCGCCCCCCGGCTGTGCCCGGCGCGGGGCGGCTGGGGCTGGGGCTGCTGCTCTGCTGCGGTGAGTGGCACCTGCCTCGCGGGGGGGCGGGTCTCGGAGTTTGCAGCGGGGCGAGCCGGGGGGGGGCTGCGGGTGAATGTAACGGGGGCGGGAAGAGCCCGATCAGGGGGGGCGGCGCCCGCTGCTCCGGGCGGGGGGGCCGATCTGGGGAGGGGGCGCCCGCTGCTCCGGGCGGGGGGGCCGATCTCGGGAGGGGGCGCCCGCTGCTCCGGGCGGGGGGGCCCGATTTACAGACAGCATGCATGATGGAACGATATTAGCCCCTGGAAATAGTAGCAGTACTAGTAGGGTAATGGTTTATTTCCATTTATCCTTCCCAGTTTTATATGATCTTTAATCAAAGACTGAGTTTAGGTAACCTGTTATAGAACATGGCTAAAAAACCTCATTCAACTAGACACCTAATCCAATTTCTGACACAGTATTTTAAACAAAGCATGCTTAGGAAGTGAAGGGAGAAACAACTCACCTAAAATGTAGATAGTCTTTTGATCACTTCTTTGTCCAAGGGAATTGGTCACCTTACAGCTGTAAGTTCCAGTATAATTGTAAGTCAATGGACTGTTGAAATGCAGAGTATTATTTGAAGACATTAAACCTTTAGGTCATTGCCCATCCAACCTGAAATAGACAATATTTGGAGGAAGTTTAAGCATTCTCAGAATTTACACAATAAAATTTAAATGCAAAATGTATTATCTGAAAAAGTTTCACTATAATTATTTTATGTTTAAAATAGCTTGCTCTGTGGAATGCAATTATTTTGTTACATTAAAGTCCTTTCGGTTGAATGGGCTCTTGAGGAAAAGGGAGGAAAGGAGCAGAAATCCCTTTCGATAGACCTTAAACTACTGAAGTAAGAGGAGGAAGCCAATGTAGTGTAATCCTCCTCTATCTGTCATAAGAACAGCCAGACTGGGTCAGACCAAAGTTCCATCTAGCCCAGTGTCCTGTCTTCTGACAGTGACCAATGCCAGGTGCCCCAGAGGGAATGAACAGACCAGGGAATCATCAAGTGGTCCAGCCCGTCGCCCATTCCCAGCTTCTGGCAAACAGAGGCTAGGGACACCATCCCTGCCCATCCTGGCTAATAGCCATTGATGGGCCTGTCCTCCATGACTGTGCGTTATCTGTGTAAACGTAAACCATAAGACCCTGTAGGAATACCACTGGATTATGGCTCAAGTTGTTGACAGGCTGAGTGAGCATGGCTGGGAGACAGTGGCTCTATGCGGCATTGTACCTCGGCAACCCCGCAGGAAAATTTCCATGAAAGCTAACCCCAGACCAAGTCCTCACCTTCTCCATGAAAAAGGGTGAGGTGCAGGGGTGGGAGAGGAAGTGATGGCGGCTTGTCTCCTCAGGGAGCCAGACTGTCAAAGCAGAGTAAGTTCTTGAGAAGGCCGGAGACACTGGCCCCTCCAGAGGACACCCCAACCTTTTGCAAATGGCTGGGATTTCTCTATGGAAGCTGGGATATCTATGCAGCCAGAAGAAAAACAGACTCCTCTAGGGATCTACCCAACCACCTACCCAGCAGGATGAAGCTACAAAAATTCACTGACTGTCAATTCACATTGACTTTTTTTACATCAGCGGTCAGGCCCAGAGCCTGAAATCCTGACACAGGCAAAACCTCCAGTGAAGTCAGCTCTACTCTTTCTACTCTTATTTTCCTGGGCCCAAAACAGACTTTGTTTGTCTTTCAGGATACGGTTTTGTAGGCTGTTATTCTGCTATGTGGATAATATCCTTGATTCCCTTTATTAAACCGAGAAAGTCAAGTGCTGAAATGCGACTACGGTACATAGAATTACTCTGACAATATTGTTCCCCCTCACACTGAATATTATTAATTCCTAATTTGGGACATTTTCCCCTGTGCAGAAGGCCAAGACAAGGTCTGTGAATCACTGAAGCACTCGAAATAGGACCTCGGTGGGACTCAAGTGGTTCAGATGCCTTTTATGGGCCCCCTGAATTTCACCCAATATGCATAGGGCAGGTTAAGCTCCATAGTAGATATTTATCTAATCAGGTCCATAATCTCTCTTTTAAAAACTCCCCAGCCGCTTATCTAGGTGGTAAACGAGGGAGCTGTCTATCTGGAGTTTTAAAAATGCTTTTGATGGGAACTTCTTTTTCCTGTAAAAACAAAGAAAATTCAAACCACAAAAGCTTTAGGGTTCTGATTTAAGAGCACAAAACAGAATTGCTGAAGATCCATTCTGATACCCCATGCTTATTCAGTGCATGGAGGAGGGCTTCTGTCTAAACTGTTTTTTCAATTGGAAATTGGGTTTTTCATAGAAGTACAGGATTAGTTCTTTGACAAAACAATTTCTTGTGTGAAAAGCATCTGCTTTCTGGAGAAAATTTTGAATTTTTGTCAAAGAACTGAAAACCTCAAAACCAAAACCTTTTGTTTTTTAGCCTTTTTTTTATGAAAAGTCAAAATTTCCAGCAGAACCCCCTCAGCCAGCATTTTCCAACCAGCTCTGATTCAAAGAGCCTGAACAATATGTACTATATACTACATAATAATCCCTTCCATATGCTGTGTGCTGCAGAAGCTAGGCACAACAGAACAAGTTGGGGGAAAGCACAGGTTATTTGCCTTAGCTACACATTTCCTTGCTTTGGTGACTTTAAATTAGACTCTGTGTGTTATGCTACCCCCAACTCTGTGAAAGTCTCTCAATGCCTGCCCATGAATCATTGGAAGTATTATTTATTTCAAAAGCGCCTTTGAAAAAAATCAAGAGGTTTGCCACAACATTTCTGGTGCAAAGACCTCAATGAGAATGTTTGTAACTCATGGGGGTAGGGCAGGTTTCACCTCTGCAAATAATGCCTGGGAAGGTGGGCAGCGAGTTTATTTTGGTTGGTCAATAAACGATTGAGGACGGACATTTCAAATCAGGCCCTCTGCTACCCTACATCCCGTTATGGCACGGGATAGCACTGGGGCTGGAGCGGCTGTTCAAGCTAAGGGGCAGTGTCAGGCCAAGAGGATGTAACTTCTACCCCAAGATCCCGCCAGCACGGAATGTTCTGCTGCCTAAACACTCCTCTGGTGTCCCTCTGAGTGAGTCTAAAGGTGTTTGGTGCCTGTTGTTTCCATTGACACGTATCTCCGTTTGTGGGGTTGTTTACTTACTGCTCTTTGCCAGGTCTGGTTCCCATGGTTGGGGTAGCTCTGCCTTTATTAAACGTTTGACTTGTAATTGTATGTTCTTTTTGTGTGTGTTGCGAGGCCTTAAATGGATGGAGACCTTAGAAAGTATTATTTAGTATGCCCTAGTCAGTGGCCCTAGTCAGCAGCCCGGATCCAGCAGCCCTAGTCAGTGGCCCTAGTCAGTGGCCCTAGTCAGTAGCCCGAATCCAGCAGCCCTAGTCAGTGGCCCTAGTCAGTGGCCCTAGTCAGCAGCCCGGATCCAGCAGCCCTAGTCAGTGGCCCTAGTCAGTGGCCAGGATCCCATGGGGTTAGGGGCTGTATAAACACAGAACAACCCTTTGGATATCACGTCTCCCTGACAGCCTTTCCCTCCTACTGCGCTGGCCTGGCCGGGCACTCGACATAAGCTGCAGCATGGACGCATAGCGACTATCATTGCATCGGTCCCTGGGGGGCTTGACCCTCTGATCTCACGTGGCCTTTCTGGGGTGAGGTTTCTAAGAAGTGGAGTAGCAGTTGAGCAGTGTTTACGGGAAGGAGGGAGAGCCCGCACGCAGTGGGGGAGCAGTTATGTATTATTGGGGGAGCCTGCGGTTAAATGAAAAGCACAAAGCGAAGTAGCCCCCAGCCTTTGAAGACGTGGAGCTGAGCTTTCTTGTTCAGCCCACCTACAATGAAAACGGAGACGTGTTTGAAAAATTAACTCACTCCTGCCTGTCCTCAAAGGGACCTGCAAGGACTGCACAGAGGGCTCTTTACAGTTGGGGAAACTGAGGCACAGAGCGGAAAATGACTTGGCCAGAACTATTTACAGATGGCTGGGAAGTGGTCGGCCACTCCACACAGCGGTGAGACATTAACAGAGCATTCTAAGAAGGGAGTGCAGTCGGGGCGGGGGGACGGGAACTCAACTGGAAACCAGATCAGCAGCTATGGAAGCCAGGCATAGGCTCTGAACCCTCATGAGTCATAAATAAATACATTATCCTACAGGTTAGGACATTTTCCTTAAACAAACAAACAAACAAACAAAAAATAATACAAACCCCAAAAAACAAGTTAAAAACACAACAGTAAAAACGTTCCCATTGTAAACTACACTCCTCTGTACACCCAGCTTCGCTCCTGTATAATTCTGTACACATTTACAGCTCTAGTGGGTTGCATTGTTTGTGCATCTGTGAGGACTCCCCGGCTTCTGAGGCTCAAAGCTAAGAGCGGAGGAAGGGAAGTTCCCGCTAGACGGCATACCTCGGAAACAACTAACCAAGGTGCATTGGTTTCACCCGTGGTTGCTTCTGACCTGTTCCTTAAGAAGGGGAATATAAAATAAACTCAGGTGAATCTTGGAGAAGCAGAGGTGTAGGAAGATTCAAGTATTTCCCCCAGCGCAGCCCAGATCGCAACTGAAGGCACTCAGAACACGGTGACACAATGAAGACGACAGCTGTTCAAATCAGGACCTTCCCTCCCCCTCCACAGCCAGCTTCCCCAAGCGAAACTTTCTTGCTAATTCTCTGGTCCTCACTCAGTTTATATTCCAGGACTCAGCAGGTCAAGGACACTCATGGATGTGCCCATACAACATCAAAAGAGGGCTACTGGCAAGACAGCAAGTAAGGCAGGAGCTAATGAGTTCAAGACCCAGTCCCGCTGGGATGGATGGTAACCTCCAGCCTCTCAGAAGAGTCTCCGGGTAGCTGAGCTCTGGAATGAGATATGAATGTTCCTATGCAACAGGCAGGCAGTCACTGGTGAGAGTTTTCTCTTTTACACCCAATGGATAGAGGAGCTCCTGACTCCTGAATTAGGCTGTGCAGGTGGATCTCTGCCATTTTCTGGGGCAAGAGGATGTCTTGCATCCATGAATGATTGAGAAGGTCTTCAAGGGATGGCCTGTCGGAGGGCCTCAAGGCCAGACACCATTGAATGAGGTGCTGGCACTCTGGGGAGAGAAAACAAGCAGCCAGTGAGAATGTGCTGCTGAGTAATGTTGGTGAAGTCTACAAGCCTCTCTCTTCTACCACCTGCAAGTCTGTTTGGGGATCTGCCTTTCTTGCTTCACAGGACAGATGACCATGGCTGTGGCTAGGCCCTGGTCTACACGAGGGGAGGCGGCGGGGAATCGATCGAGGATACGCAACTTCAGCTACGAGAATAGCATAGCTGAAGTCGACGTAGTTAGATCGACTCACCGCGGCGTCTTCACGGCGGGGAGTCGGCTGCTGCCGTCCCCCTTCGACTCCACCTGCGCCTCTCGCGGCAGTGGAGTACAAGAGTCGACGGGAGAGCGCTCGGGGGTTGAGACCCCCCGGCAGATTGATCTCACAGCGTCCATCCCCGCCGGAGTGTAGACCTGCCCTAGGTGTGGTTACTGAGTTACTCCCCCCACCCTAGGACGTGGGTGAACCAGTTCCCATCTTCGGAAGGAGACTCCAAAAATACACAAGGGAGCAAATTTGCAGTGCAAGTCCGTGAGCAAGCCATCCTCCCCTGCCATTCATACGCAGGCTAATAGCAAAAATCCACTTTCCCTTCCCCAGTGAGATGATTGAACCGGAGAGCTACGCGGTTCAATCTCTTTTGTCATTTCCCTTCAGCAGCCAGCTGCAGTAGCCACACTAAAGACCCCAGCAAGTGGCAGGAGAGTCCAGTGCTGACGTGAACTACAACAGTGAGCTCTGAGGCAGCTGTCTAAGGCAGAGAAGACAGTGGGGTCCCCAGCATTTCCCTGGGATTTAATAGCATCAAACATCTCACTGAGTTTAAGACAAGAAGGGACCACTAGATCACAGACTCATGCCTTACACATCTCATTGGTTGCATGAAGTGATGGTAAATGCACCTCTATATTATGGCTCTGTCAGTGTGGCGTTCAGGCTAAGCAGTTGTTTGCCCAACTCTAACGCTAAAAGGAGAGTGCTCACCTGGAGAGACCCTCTGCTGGAAGGAGACCTGGCCCTTAATAATCTCCTCGTCATGTTCAAAGGGGATATCCCCGCAGACCATGTCATACAGCAGGATCCCCAAAGACCAGACTGCAGCTGACCTGCCGTGATAACGGCGATAGCAGATCCATTCCAGGGGGCTGTACACTCTGGTCCCTGTAGAGAAGATTAGAGGAGCATGGTTAGCAGAAATATTTCCTCTTTTACCCTAAGCAGAGCATCCAGTTATTCATTTTTTTTTCCGGTGTTATCAGGGTGACCAAGAGACCAAGTCAGGTACGTCAGCCCCAAATTCAGGTTGCAATATCTTAATATTGTTCAACTATCAGCCCAGTTTGATTGGGATTTAAATTCTTAGCAGTTTTAGCAATTGCAGAGTTGCACGAGGGCATCGACTACAAATGAAGCAGAACCAAATGGAGTGCAAACAAACATGTTTTCCAGCTGCAATATAAGCCACAATAAGAAACAGGTTTCTTAAGGCTACTGTTATCCTGACTTTATCTCTGTCAATGTAACCATTTCTGTCATAACCATACAGCTAAGGGTAGCCTAGAATGCCTCCTTACCTGTAAGGGGTTAAGGAGCTCGAATAACCTGGTTAGCACCTAGGGGAAAGGACCAATGGGGAAAGAAAATACTTTCAAATCTGGGAGAACGCGGGGGTGGGGGTTGTTTGGGCTCTTTGTTTGTGTATCCTCTCGGAGCCAGGCAGAAAAACATCTCTTAAGAACCTGCCTAAAAAGAATTACAAATATAGTAAGTAAAAGCCAGGGAAGGCGTTCGATTATTTTTTGTTTTAGCTTGTGAATGTTCCCTTTGCTAGAGGGGGGTTTATTCCTGTTTTTTGCAACTTTGAACTAAGCCCACAGGAAGTTCCTCTGTTACCCTGTAAGATTATCTTCCATCCTGATTTTACAGAGGCGATTCTTTTACCTTTTCTTTAAATAAAATTATTCTTTTAAGAACCTGATTGATTTCATTATCCTAAGATCCAGGGGTTTTGATCTGTGCTCACTTTGTAACCAGTTGGGTAGGATATTATTCTCAAGCCTCCCCAGGGAAGGGGGTGTAGGGCTTGGGGGGATATTTTGGAGGAGATAGGACTCCAAGTGGCCCTTCCTGAATGTTTGTTTAAATCACTTGGTGGTGGCAGCATACTGTCCAAGGACAAAAGGGATTTGTGCCTTGGGGAATTTTTCACCTAAGCTGGTAGAAATAAGCTTAGGGGGTCGTTCATGCGGCTCCCCACATCTGTACCCCAGAGTTCAGAGTGGGGAGGGAACCCTGACAATTTCTCCCGGAGGTAAAGAGAGAGGCAGCTTGCAGATGCTTCAGTCCATGGTGACCCAGTGCAGATGGAGCATTTGGGGAGGGGCTGAGGCCTTGTCTACTGCACAAAGACCCCAGACAACCTTACAGTCCTTTCTACATAGAAGGGTTTCCTTGCTTAACCCAAAGAGGGGCAGATGCCTGAAGAGTTTATTCCCTTTTTGGCACTGACTGGTGTTGAGTCAGCCAGGTATAAAGCCAGCCTACTCCAAAGCTGTGGACAAAGGTTTGCTGTACAACATCAAGGGAGTGGTTTTAGTTTGTACAATTGTGCATGGGATAATGATGCTTGGAACTCAGATTCCACCCTGCTTTTGGCCTCTGCACATGCTTACGCCCTTTGCCTTTGTTGTATTTGATCTCTTCCCTTCTGGCAGGAAGAGGAGACTGAGGTCAGAGCGCCTAGTCTGGTTTCTGGCCACCTGACTGTTGTTCACAAACTTTGGGTAGTAAAAAGAAACCTGATGTTCCACCATGGGGCACCACTAGCTTGGGAAATTCTGCAGAAGAGAGGGGTGGCTGGGAGGGGCAAACCCGTCCCTTGTCATCAACCGTTAAATTAAAAACAAAATATGCAGCAGCCATCCGGCAGGGCAGAAGCAAAACAAACCCTCGACAACAAACAGTGATTTTTTTTAAGTCAACACCCCTATCCTGAACATGCCTTTCAAGTGGGTCAGAAAGAGTGCCTGCCGCTCTGTTTATTTGTCTCCCACGCAGATCCCTGCACCCCTGCTCCAAGGTCAAACACTCCTCCCTGGGTCTGTAGCTCCCTCCTCCCCAAAGACTCAGGTGCCTATAGGCAGCAGAGAAAAGGGAGCCAGCTGTAAGCAGATCTCCCACAGATCCTATTTCACAACATTCATCCCAAACTTTCCAATGAAATGAATAATTTAGCGAGATGGCGGAGACAGCAGCTTCCCCTCTTGATCCCCTCCCCACACGCATGTCCACCTGTCCTCACGGAAAAAACTGTACAAGAGCCCTCTTCTTTATCGGGGGGGGGGGACGGGGGACGGACACAACACACGTCCCCTCCTCTGCATTCTAGCTGCTAAATTAGGTTAGGAGCCAGCATCTGAGCAGCCATGGCTGCAGACAGGTTTAACTCAATCTTTCCCCATCTATGAAGTGAGGCAGATCCTGTTTGCACCACCCCTGGAGGGTGGAAAACCAGCCAGATCCCTGCTGAAATGCTACAGATGCGATGGTGTTAGGATAGAGATATTCAGGCCTGTTTGCAAAGGCCTGTACTTTAAGAAGTTAGGTGTATTCTTATCACTTAGCTAGTTATAGAGAGGTATAAAACAAGAATCAAAATCACAGTCTGCCTGTTTATAGGCTCTCTCTCACTGTGAGAGTCTAAGGCCGTGTTCTTAGACTAAGATCTTTGGCTAAGCAGCAGAGTCAGCCATGAGCTGGGAAGCGAACGGTCACATCCAATCAGGCAATCTGGGGCTGTTGGAAAGGGGATCCGATCTATCCCCTCCAAAGAAAGGGAAGAGCCTAGAAGATTTAAAGGAAACTTAGTTTGATAGCATCCTGTCTGGCAAGAACTCACTTATCAAGAGCTGGGGTGTGAAATCCTCATTTCTGTGTTGTTCTATCACTGTAGTCCCCATTTCCCTATTGTTTGTCTGTATAATCTCTCTCTGTCTGGTTCAGCGATGGTTTCTGTCTGCTGTATAATTCATTTTGCGGGGTGTAAACTAATTCAGGTGGTGGGATATAATTGATTAGATAATAATCATGTTACAATAGGTTAGGATTGGTTAGTTACATTTCAGTAGAATGATTGGTTAAGGTATAGCTAAGCAGAACTCAAGTTTTACCATACAGTCTGCAGTCAATCAGGAAGGAAGAGGGGGGGGGGGAATGGGAACAGGGAATAGGGGTGGGGGAATTGGAATCATGTTTTGCTAAAGGGGGGAAAGGGAACAGGAACACAGGTAAGGCTCTGTGAGGTCAGAGCTGGGAAGGGGGACACTAAGGAAGGAAATTGGAATTGTTGCTTGCTGGAAGTTCACCCCAATAAACATTGAATTGTTTGCACCTTCGGACTCTCTGTTCATGCGCGAAGGACCAGGGAAGTAAGCGGGTGAAGGAATAAGCCCTCTAACAGATGGACCTAGAGAAAACCAAATCACTGGAACCAGAGCCCAACTTTCTCCTCTCATTGCTCACAGGGACTCCAGAGACTGATGCGTGTGAGTTCACACCCGGTTTCTGCCATGTGCCCCCCCCACCCCCACCAGCCCCTGCATGACATGGGCATCTACCACCGGTTAACACCCAACGAAAGGGCAAACACATTTGTGAAATGCTTTTTGAATACAAGGTGGGGAGGAAAACCCCAAAAGTATCAACGCTGCAGATCACACAACAGTATATTTAGCAAATGACAATGGCAGGGGGAGGAGGGAACAAAACATTCCCTGCCTGGGAAGTTACTGAACATTTACAGGCAGCGAACAACCCATTTCAAAGAGGAATTGCCCTGCCTTCCCTCCCTACGCAGATCAAATAGAAGGGGATGGAAACAGACACTCACCATCAAAATCAGTGTACACTGTGTCCTTGAGTAATGCCGCAGACCCAAAATCTATGAGTTTCAGCTCCCCGCTCTTCAGATCAATGAGGATGTTCTCGCCCTTGATGTCCCGGTGCAATACCCCACAGCTATGACAGTGCCGAACCGCCTCCAGAACCTGGTGGAAAAAGCCGCGGGCGAGCTCCTCAGGGAGAGCACCCCGCTCCGTGATGAAGTCAAACAGGTCCTGCATAGGATCCGGTCGCTCCAAAACCAAGACGAAGCTGTCCAGACTCTCAAACCAGTCCAAGAGCCGAATGACCCCCTGGAAGCCTGAGCCGACTTTCTTCAGGAGCAGGATCTCCATGGGCACTCTGCTCCCGCCAGGCTGCAGAGAGGGAAAGGAGAGCTCCATCAGAGGCAGGCAAATCGACCCACAAAGTCAAGAGCTACCCACGACACCGGCTGCAACCTTCGCTACAGAGCCAAGACCATGCAATGCAGAGCCACAGCCGATATTCCTGCCCAAGGCACTTACCAGCTCGCCCCAGTCGGAAATCCGGTCCCGGGCCACGTGCTTCATGGCTACCTGCAACACAAACAGAACCAGACAGACCATCAGAATCCGGTCAGGCAAGCCCAGAAAGAGGGGAGGCAAACAAGGGACCAGCGAAGGGGATGCAAGATGGTGGCTATGCCAGGGCAAAGCAAAGGAGATGTAACTGGGTAAGGGACGGGTCTCTCACCAAAGGTGGAGCTCTATAGAGCAGCACGCCTGGGGAGCGGACTGCAGGGGGTCCCTGTCCAGGCTCTACTCACCGGGGCGCTGTCCGACCGGCGGGTGCCCGAGTAGACAGAACCAAAGCCACCACTGCCCAGCAGTGGGCCCACCTGGTACAGGTTCTCCAATGGCTCCTCGTCCTTCCCTGCAGGCAGAGAGGCACAGACACCAGGATCAGACCCAGCTGTGTCCTCAAAAGACCAGGCCAACCCCCAAAACCGGGCCAGACCCAGATCCCTCCTCAGAACGACCCCCCCACCCCTCAAACCGGGCCAGACCCACCTCCCTCCTCAGAACGACCCCCCCACCCCCTGAAACCGGACCAGACCCACATCCCTCCTCAGAACGACCCCCCACCCCTCAAAACCGGGCCAGACCCAGATCCCTCCTCAGAACGACCCCCCCACCCCTCAAACCGGGCCAGACCCACCTCCCTCCTCAGAACGACCCCCCCACCCCCTGAAACCGGACGAGACCCACATCCCTCCTCAGAACGACCCCCCACCCCTCAAAACCGTGCCAGACGCAGATCCCTCCTCAGAACGACCCTCCCACCCCCTGAAACCGTGCCAGACCCACATCCCTCCTCAGAACGACCCCCCACCCCTCAAAACCATGCCAGACCCACATCCCTACTCAGAACAACCCCCCACCCCCTGAAACCGGACCAGACCCACTTCCCTCCTCAGAACGACCCCCCACCCCTCAAAACCGGGCCAGACCCACTTCCCTCCTCAGAACGACCCCCCACCCCTCGAAACCGTGCCAGACCCACATCCCTCCTCAGAATGACTCCCCAGCCCCCGAAACCGGACCAGACCCACTTCCCTCCTCAAAACGACCCCCCACCCCCCGAAACCAGACCAGACCCACTTCCCTCCGCAAGCCAAACCGGACCAAACCCATATCCCTCCTCAGAATGACCCCTCATTCCGCAAAACCAGACCAGACCCACATCCCTTCCCATAGGCGGCGAGTTATATCGGCTCGTGGTGCCTGGGCTCCAGGAATATTCGGGGCAGGGGGCCCTGCTCCACCAATATTTGGAGCTGGGTCTCTCCCCCGGCCCTGCTTGGAGTGGGCCCCAGCCCCTACCTGCCGGTTCCCGCCCCCACGCGTCCCGCCCGCCCAGGAGCGTCCCTGCCGCATTGAAAGCCTGCTGCCTATTAATTTCACTGGGTGACTGCTAGTTCTTGTGTTATGTGAAGGATTAAATAACATTTCCTTATTCACTTTCTTCACACCAGTCAAGATTGTGTACACCTCCTATCATAATCCCCTCTTAGTCGTCTCTTTTCTAAACTGAAAATTCCCGGTTATTTAAATCTCTCCTCCTGTTTCATACCCCTAATCATTTTAGTTGCCCATCGCTCTACCTTTTCCAATTCCAATATATCTTTTATGGGATGGGGTGACCAGATCTGCATACAGTATTCAAGGTGTGCACGTACCATGGATTTATATAGAGGCAATATGACATTTTCTGTCTTATTATCTATTCCTTTCTTAATGATTCCTAACATTCTGTTCGCTTTGTTGACTGCCACTGCACATTGAGTGGATGATTTCAGAGAACTATCCACAATGACTCCAACATCTCTTTCTTGAGTGTTAACAGCTAATTCAGACTCCATCATTTTGTATGTATAGTTGAGATTGTTTTCCAATGTGCATTACTTTGCATTTATCAACATTGAATGTCATCTGCCATTTTGTTGCCCAGTCACCCAGTTTTGTGAGATCCTTTTGTAACTCTTCGCAGTCTGCCTGGGACTTAACTATCTTGAATAGTTTTGTATCATCTGCAGATTTTCCTACCTCACTCTTTACCCAATTTTCCAGATCATTTATGAATATGTTGAACATTAATGGTCCCAGTACCGACCCCTCAGGGATACCACTATTTATCTCTCTCCATTCTGAAAACTGATCATTTATTCCCACCCTTTGTTTCCCATCTTTTAACCAGTTACTAATCCATGAGAGGATTTCCCTCTTATCCCATGATGGCTTACTTTTCAAAAGTCAATTTAAATTAAATACATGAAAATGAAAAGACAAAAAACAATACAACAAGTTTTCCACTCAAAGGCCTCAAAAACCAACCAAGGTGAAGATCACATCAAGAACAGAGAATATATCAACATGTCATCTGAAGGATCAAGTGGTATATCTACATTCGACCAGACCGAAGCACAAATACAGCTACCTACTGAAGAAACAGTGTCTCCAAAACCTAAAGGCATTTCCCGATGTTTGTCAGTCAAAGTGTTCCCATTTACTGAAGTTACAAAAGATGGCTACTGGTGCACCTCTTGCAAAAAAGCTTACGAAGAAGGAAAGCTTCCCAGTGCTATAACTGGTAAAAGTGGAGGAGCTTGGTTTGTCAGACCGATCAGCAAAGCCAATGCTGACAAACTACGTGAAAAGGCAGCAAAACCCCAGGCCTCTGGAGTGCATCAACATGCAGAAAGCCTTATCAGCCAACTTTCAGAGCCAATTTTAGAAGTACAGTAACGCCTCACTTCACATTATAGATATGTTCCTGAGAAATGCGACTTTAAGCGAAACGATGTTCAACTAATCCAATTTCCCCATAAGAATTAATGTAAATGAGTGGGTTAGGTTCCAGGGAAAAAATTTTCACCAGACAAAATACTAAAATTTACACACACACACACACAATAAGTTTTAAACAAACAATTGAATACTGGTACAGAGCGATGATGATAGTGAAGCTTGGTTGAGGTGGAGGAGTCAGAGGGTGAGATATTTCCCAGGGAATGTCTTACTGCTAAATGAACTAAGCAGTTGGCTGAGCCCTCAAGGGTTAACTCTCACACTCCACAAGCCCTGTTTGTTTCAGCGATAGAGATGCGCATTTCCAATTAGGGATCAAGAGTGGGGTCAGAAGTACACTGCCTTGTTAATTAGCTCAGCAAGCCCTGCAGCTTCTGCCTAAGGCAGCAGCTCCCTCCTGTGTCCCCCCTGCTCTATGGAAGATGGGGTAAGCGAGATGCAGAAGCAGGGGGACATGAGCCCCCCTCTTCTTCCCCTCCCCCTCCCCAGCAAGCAGGCAGGAGTCTCGGGGGCAGCACATGGCAGGGGGAAGGGGCAGCTGATAGCCTGCAAAGGACGTTAGACGGGAGCATTTCACAACGTTAAACGAGCCTGTTCCCTCATTGATCAGCACCTTAACAACGTTAACCGGGGCGACTAAGTGAGGAGTTACTGTGCTTAACGAGGCTGCTAGGAATGCGGGAGACAACACAGTTCATGAGAACAAGCGTGGCTGTGGCATCCTGCTTTTATTTAACACCACACACCCCACAAACTGGAGGCCAAGGTTAAGCGCATTGTCACTTGTTCACCCTGAAGCTGAGCACTGGTGCCCAGCAAGGCCAGCCAATGCTCACCGCCTTTCCGCACGGAACTCAGCTGACGGGCTGGAAGCGAGCGGGGCAGCAGTGAAAGTCTCAACAGCTGAAGCCAGGGGAGGCCGCCGCAGGGGCCGCGTCGCATCGGGACGTTCATTACCCGAGCGGGGCAATATTCGAACAAGCAGCCGAGGCGGCCGCAGATGTCCTGCGCCACAGAAGGCTCCAGTAGCCAGCTGGAGTCGGGGGGGGGAGTTCAGTCTAGCACAATGGGCACGACACGTGTTTCAGTTGTTACGCTGGTGCCATAGAGCCCACCCTGCCCCTCAGGGTCTGACCCCCCCCGGCCCTGACCCCCCCCCCGGCCTGACACCCCCCCCGGCCTGACCCCCCCCCCCCTGCCCTGACACCCCCCCCGGCCTGACCCCCCCCCCCGCTATTTTCCATTCCTGGGGAACCGCGGCCCCGCTTTGTGCGGAGTCACCCGGCCCGGACACCCGCTGCCCCGACCCGGAGGCTCCGGTTCTGGGGGGGGGGCGTTGCTGGAGCCTCACTCGGCCCCGCGGAGACACCCCGGCTGCGCCCCGCCCCCCCGCCGCAACCCCCCCCCGCCCGGAGCAGCGGGCGCCGCCCCCCAGATCGGCCCCCCCCCCCGGAGCAGCGGGCGCCCCCCCCCCGGAGCAGCGGGCGCCCCCTCCCCAGATCGGCCCCCCCCGCCCGGAGCAGCGGGCGCCGCCCCCCAGATCCGGCCCCCCCCGCCCGGAGCAGCGGGCGCCCCTCCCCAGATCGGCCCCCCCCGCCCGGAGCAGCGGGCGCCACCCCCACAGATCGGGCCCCCCCGCCCGGAGCAGCGGGCGGCCCCCCCCCGGAGCAGCGGGCGCCCCCTCCCCAGATCGGCCCCCCCCGCCCGGAGCAGCGGGCGCCGCCCCCCAGATCGGGCCCCCCCCGCCCGGAGCAGCGGGCGCCCCTCCCCAGATCGGGCCCCCCCCGCCCGGAGCAGCGGGCGCCGCCCCCCAGATCGGGCCCCCCCGCCCGGAGCAGCGGGCGCCCCTCCCCAGATCCGGCCCCCCCCGCCCGGAGCAGCGGGCGCCGCCCCCCAGATCCGGCCCCCCCCGCCCCGATCGGCCCCCCCGCCCGGAGCAGCGGGCGCCCCCTCCCCAGATCGGCCCCCCCCCGCCCGGAGCAGCGGGCGCCCCCCCAGATCGGGCTCTTCCCGCCCCCGTTACATTCACCCGCAGCCCCCCCCGGCTCGCCCCGCTGCAAACTCCGAGACCCGCCCCCCCGCGAGGCAGGTGCCACTCACCGCAGCAGAGCAGCAGCCCCAGCCCCAGCCGCCCCGCGCCGGGCACAGCCGGGGGGCGCCGGGGAGCGGCGGCCGCGGAAAGTTCCCCGCGGGCGGGGGGAGCGGCCGCCGCGGTCTCCGCCATGCTCCGGACTCGGCTCCCAGCCCGCTCCGCTCCCGCCGCCCAAGCACGTGCTCCGGGCCCGCTCTCGCGCACAATTCCCGCCTTCGGCGCACTGCGCATGCGCGCCCGAACGGAGCCTGCGCAGTGACCTCCGCTGTTGCCACTGCCCTGTCTCTGCCCTCACTGCTACTCCCCCCCTCCCTGCCCAGTGCCCCCCACAGAGCCCCCCCTCCCTGCTTAGTGCCCCCCCACAGAGCCCCTCCCTGCCCAGTGCACCCCCACAGAGCCCCTCCCCCTCCCTGCCCAGTGCCCCCCACAGAGCCCCTCCCTGCCCAGTGCACCCCCACAGAGCCCCTCCCCCTCCCTGCCCAGTGCCCCCCACAGAGCCCCTCCCTGCCCAGTGCCCCCCCACAGCCCCCCCACAACTGCCCCGTGCCCTGCACCTCCCTGCCCAGTGACCCCCACAGAACCTCTCCCACCTCCCTGCCCAGTGCCCCCCCACAGAGCCCCTCCCTGCCCAGTGCCCCGCTCAGACCTCCCACAACTGCCCAGTGCCCTGCACCTCCCTACCCAGTGCCCCCCCACAGATCCCCTCCTCCTCCCTGCCCAGTGCCCCCCACAGATCCCCTCCTCCTCCCTGCCCAGTGCCCCGCTCAGACCTCCCACAACTGCCCAGTGCCCTGCACCTCCCTACCCAGTGCCCCCACAGAACCCCTCCCTGCCCAGTGCCCCCCACAGAACCCCTCCTCCTCCCTGCCCAGTGCCCCCACAGAACCCCTCCCTGCCCAGTGCCCCCCACAGATCCCCTCCTCCTCCCTGCCCAGTGCCCCCCACAGAGCCCCTCCCTGCCCAGTGCCCCCCCACAGCCCCCCCACAACTGCCCAGTGCCCTGCACCTCCCTGCCCAGTGACCCCCACAGAACCTCTCCCACCTCCCTGCCCAGTGCCCCCCACAGACCTCCCACAACTGCCCAGTGCCCTGCACCTCCCTGCCCAGTGCCCCGCTCAGACCTCCCACAACTGCCCAGTGCCCTGCACCTCCCTACCCAGTGCCCCCACAGAACCCCTCCCTGCCCAGTGCCCCCCCACAGAACCTCTCCCACCTCCCTGCCCAGTGCCCCCCACAGCTTTCCCACAACTGCACAGTGCCCTGCACCTCCCTGCCCAGTGCCCCCCAGAACCGCTCCCTGCCCAGTGCCCCCTACAGCCCCACCACAACTGCACAATGCCCTGCACCTCCCTGCCCAGTGCCCCCCCCACAGAACCCCTCACTGCCCCTCGGCTGGGGGAGCCTGTTCTTAGTCCATCTGTCCCCACCGGAGGCCAGCGCTTGCCTCTACTTAGGTCTAAAGAGGGACTTTTGTCGCTGGGAAAAGGAGAAAGTTTGGGGAGGGGAGGGGAATGCTGACAAGGCCACTGTCTGCCCCCATTAGCAGGGAAGGGAGGTTTGGGGTGAAGGCACAGGACTCCTGGGTTCTATTCCCTCCTCGGCCACAGATCTGTGCTATCCCTGTGCCTCTCTGCACCTCTTTAGCCAGCTGTAAACCAGCAATATCATTGACCGCAAGGCTGGGTGAGCTAAATTTCTTACTACCTGTGAGGTGCTCGGCTGAATGCCGTAGAAAAGTCTAGGACTAAATGCCATGTGAAAAACTAGAGGAGGGCTTGGAGGTCCAGGAAACCAGCAGATGCGGCTAAGAGCCCATCAGGGGCCCTTCTTTGTAAAATAAGAAATGACTTGTCTATGGGGTGGATGGGGTTGATGTCGGGATGGTGTGCTAAGGCCGTCTAGAAATGGAAGGTTACCAACAATGGAGCCCACCGACCGACGGAGCCTACTGCAGGAGATGCTAATTGTCTAAAGTCTATGGCCAGTTCCCGTGAAATGTTAGGATGTCCTTATTTCCCTGACCCATCACGCTGAACGAGACAGCTGTAGGTACAGGCCCTAGTTGGACTTGTTTTTGGAAAGCAGGACTTCTATTGATGGGCACGTGGACTAGTTACAGATACATTGTGCCTGGACTGCACAAATCTTTTCCAGACAAGTCATGGTCCTGGTTACTGGGAGGACATCCAGGCACAGGCTCCTGGAATCTTGCCATGCTTGACCTAACAGCTGATGGCAGAACATGGATGAAGAAAAGGTTACACACCCTAAACGGATGCAAGGGAGCGCTCATTTTCTATTAATCAGTCTCTGTCGCTTACCTTTTGCTTTTCTTACGGTCTAACTTGTGGGCCTAACAGGGGTCAATGGGGACTGGTCAGAAATTTTCACCCTAACATTTTTTTGATTGTAAAACAGTACAATTAATTTTATCCGCAGCCATTTGCTTTCTGTGGGAAATTTTGATTTGTTGTGTCAAAAAAACCAGATGCCTGAAAAACAAAATGTTGCCATTTTAAAGCTTATGTGAATTCTTTAAGCTTAATATGCTGTAGTTTTTGACAACACCCCCACAAAAGTCACACAGGCCTGGTCTAGCTTAGACAGATTTGCCAGTTTATACTGGTGCAGACACAGTTCTAGCCATTTAAAAGTGCCAGTGCTGGTGTGTCTGTTCTTTACACTGGAAGGGAAATGAGTTTTATTGGTATGAGGCACCTTGATCCTGGTACAGCTTCATCCAAACTGGGGCTGTAGTGGGCAAAAATCCCACCCCTAACCACCATAGCTATTGCAGTATAACTAGTGTAGATCAGACCCTAGTTGGGCTCTGTAGACATTCATATGCAAATATCTCTAATGACGAAGGAGCCTTGGTAGCCACGCAGAGTAGCAATGTCAGGGTTAATCCCTTAAAAAGAATTGTGCTTTAGCATCAGAGTCATAGCTTCCGGCTGCAAGAGTCAGGCTTTTGGTATAATCTGGTTGCTTTGTGCTGATTTCAATCAAACCTGGGGGATTGAAAAATGCAACTGATACTGAAGTAAAGGAACTCATGAATATTAGCCACTGAGGACGTCTATAGCCTGTGTTCCATATTGTGGAAGTGTGATACTGTGAACAGAATTGATTTTGGATTGGAATTATGTGTCTTTTTTTTTTTTTAATATGGTAGAGGAACAGAATTTGCTTTGACACCAATGCAAACGAGTAATTTAAAAAAAAATCTTTATTGGCTTTGTTAGAAAAAGGTACACTTATCAGAATGAAGGACACCCTTTATAAATATGTCTGAACAAAAATATTTAGCATAGAGAAAATGTTAGGAAAATAAACTATCCAATTGGAAATAAACAATGTAGTAGAAAAATAATCAATGTACGTAAGGAAGTAACTAAGGTGTATGGGGCAGAGCTATCGTTTTGGTCTGTGTTTGTACAGTGCCCGGCACAGTGAGTTACTGGGCCATGACTTGGGTGTCTTGGGTACTAATATAATGCACACAATTAAGAAAAATAATTGAAGAGAAACGTGCTTCAGTATTTGCAGGATGGGGAAATTCGCTAAAGAAATGATCAGGAGGAGGAGTTTCTATGTAAAGGATAAACAAGATTACAAGTCCAAACAGGGAAAAATGTTATAGGAATATAGTAACATGGGGGGGAGATATGGATTCTTTGGTAGAATCAACAGTGTATCAATTATTCTAATACTGCCTTGTAAACTAAGGCCTTTATCCAGAAAAATAGTTGAACAAGTGCTTAACTTAAGCTATATGACTATTCCCATTGATATCAATGGCATATGTGTCTAGGTGGACAAATGCACACATCTATGTTTAGTAAAAATTCCAGCCGGGTGGAATTTCAAAGAAGAGAGTATGGTAACCTGCATCAATATTTGGGAAGTAAGCTGTCCTCATCGGGGGTGACGTGAAGACAGCTCTGAGGTGCAGGAGTGAGAGGCAAAATGCTCCGTCAAGGACAAATCGTGATGACAAGCCAAGAAGCCCGACATCCTTCAGGTCACAAGACGACAAAGGAGCTCATACTATAGGAGAAAAACAAACAAACCCAAACAGCATATTATAAATTAGAGCAGTGAGAACTCAGACTGAGGCGTGAGCCGCAAGTGGCTTTTTAGTGTGTCTCCTGTGACTCTTTGCAGCACATGATATTAAAACACTGTGTGATTTAATTATTAACCAATCAGGGTGCTTGTACTGTGTTATTAACCAATGACGTTATCAACTGGCACCGAGTTATTAACCTATTTGCTGCGAGACTCATGAGAAACTAACGAGTCCCCGTCATTCAGCCGCCTGTGGCTCGTGTGGTGATGCTGGGGGCTAGTCCGGCTCCGAAGCCCCCGAGCTCTGCGTATGGGTGAGTTAGAGACTCACAAGAAGCCGAGGTCTGTAGAACCAGACACCGAGCTGGGGGCTGCTGAGCTATTCGCATCGGGTGTTGGAGGCTCTTCACTGATGTGTTGGATCAGTAGCACAGCGGCGGCCGGCGGAGGTTAGAGGGGCTCATGTTTAAGCGGTTATCGGTATTGATGGGAATGTTCCCCGCTGCCTGGATTTTAAGGAGGGGGCTCCACAGGGAGAGGGGTTTGGATGAGCCTGTTGCTGAGGGGGGCAGATACGCTGCAAGGGGGGGTGGCCCAGGGGTTGTCACAGCAAGGGGGGGTCTGGGTTTCTGCTTGGGAGGGAGAGTTGTTGGGAAGGGGGGCCAGGGCTGTTGCCAGGGGGAGGCTTGTGAGGGGAGGATGCCAGGTGGGGGCCTGTGCTGGGGGCTCTATGGACCGGGGCTCGGTGGTCCTGGGCTCAGGGCTGTTGCAAGGGGGCCATGGGGGCACAGGGACAGTGGGGAGGGGGGGCTGTCGTCAAACAACAGTTTGTGAGAAAGTTTGTCCTCACCCCCCACCCGTACCAGCTCCCTTTCGCCGCAGGGCCTCACGGGAGTTGTAGCTCCCTGGTGACGACCCGCTCCGCGCCCGGGGTGCCCTGCTCAGACAGCCTCTCCCACCCGCTGGCAGAGTCGGCGGGAAGCTCCCCTGGGAGATGGAGTCCAGCGACGGGGCGCGGCTCCTAGGACAGACCGAGGGGGCGTGTGAGCAACAAACTACAACTCCCATGAGGCCGCGGTGAGGGGAGACAGCCACTTTCTAGGGCTGGGGTCCCAAACATGCGGCCCGCGGAGTTATTTCCTGCGGCCCGCCATAGGCGCTGACTCCACTGGCAGCCAAGCTCCAAACATTCCTGAGTGTTTATATTTTATTAAAACCCCTCTTTGCATTACAGTTTCTAAAAAGTGAATACATTGACTTTTACTAGAATACTATATTACTCTTCATTTTTTTCATTTTTGACTATACTTTTGTATCATTGTATGAAAAGGTTTCAGTGATGCGGCCCACGGGCCAATTTACTAGTTCTCATGTGGCCCTCGTGGTGATTTGAGTTTGAGATCCCTGTTCTAGGGTGTGGTCGGCAGTGACTCTGCAGTGACTCCATCTGGCTTTTCCTTGCACTGAGACCTGTCTCAGGTAAGGAAGCAGACAACTCCCCCCTCCCCTGGAGAGAGACTGCTATTTTCTGCTGAAAAGGGTGCCCAGGACTCCTCTCCCCCTTCAGTTGCCTCCTGCTCCTCAGAGCTCACCTCTTGGTACTTAGCAACAGACTCCCTCTGGCTCCAGGTTCCAGCATCAACAGCTTGGGCAGTGACGTGTCATTTCCCACTCTCATTCAATGCGTGCTAAGGGGACTTGGACTCCCTGGTGTGTCCAATTCCTCGCCCTGGGACTCCTTCATTACTGCTCTCATAATGGACCACCAGGTCTACTAGAATAAAGTTAAGACAAGCTTTCTATTTAAAGCTTGACTCTAAGTACTTTAAAATCGGCCTGGTTACTCAGATTGCCTTGAACTTTGGTGTGTCTCTTGGGAGGTGCTGGCTAGGGTCAGGGATACAAATTTGGGGGCATTTGACTAAAGGGTCTTGAAATAAAGCCCCCTGAATAAAACAACCCAGCTTTTCCTAAATGTTGGTGGAATCTGTCAACTTTATTGATTGAGTGCCGAGACCTGGGGATCAAACCCTGGTCCTGAATGTGGCCCAAATGGTCTCCATCTCTCAACATTGACCCCAGCCAGGGCGTGGCACGTGTACCTCTTGGGGGGAGCAACACTGAAAATGATATGCAAGAAAAAGGTTAGCTCTCCAGTAGGCACAGGCCTAATGTTCTTAAGACACACAAACGAAGAGGTTACACTGAGGATGTGGAGAGAGGCGCCTATAAGGTTTGTAGTCTTGAAAACTTCACTGGAGCTGGATAAGCAGCAGTTCTTTGAACTCGACCTAGCCAGCCAGTGTCAGTTTAAGTCCCATCTCAGGCAGAAGTCTGGAGAAATCTGAATGTATATTGCTAAAATCTGTCTGATTGGTTTGGGGGGGGGTGTATTTGGGGGAATGCAAAGTATTTTTTTTAGAAAAAAAACAGACATGTGAATGCTTCTGGGAGGGGGAACTGTGGGTGGAGAAGTGGAGGGGAGAGTGGACATAAACAACCGATTGAATTACTGTGGTGCCTGTAGGTCAACCTAACATAAGTTTGTAGTGTAGACAAGCCCTGAGTGTTGCTGAACTCCATTGACTGGAAGGGCTGAGCTATCACCAGGCAATGTTAACTCTGCATTCCCTCTCCCCCCCATTACATTATCTGTATGATAGTAGTGGCTAGAGGCCCCAGCTGAAATCAGGGACCCTTCTCCTTGGCACTGAACAAACACATTGGAAGAGCGAGCTCCCTGAAGAGCTTACTAGTGGAAGGGACCAAAGAACGGGCCGAGGAAAGGGAAGATTGTCCCCATTGTACAGATCGGGAACTAAGGCCCCGAGAGATCCAGTGACTGGTCTGAATTGCCACAGGGAGTCTGTGGCAGAGCAAGGAATTAAACCCTGGCCTCCAGGTTTTTAGACCAGAAGCTTAATCCCAAAACTATCTTCCTTCTTCCCACCTTGGCCTTCTGATACCTTGATCTCTGCAGGCTGCCCTCAGATTTCAATGGCTCATCACAGGCAATCTTGCAAAGACATTGAGGAGACTTTTCCAAATCCCTCCAGATATCCTCAGTGCTCTCACCTTCGCACAGCACCTGTCTCCTGTCAGCAAGTGCCTCATGCCCCCGCCTTTCATCAAATATTGACTCCGGGGGTGGCTATTGATCTGCTCTGATCTCAAACTGCCAATTTTACACTGAACTTTTTCTTTAAAAAGCAACCTATGGAACTTCTCTGCTGTAGGATGTTACAAACAACTATCTTGGGTTCGAAGTTTTATATAAAGTAGGTGACATCAGCTAGGATGGGATTTCAGTGCTGTTCATCCTCTGACTCCAGATAACTAGCTAACTGACAATCCAGCAAGAACCCCCCCCCCCACCCGCATTATATTGCGCAATAAGATTCTTATGGAGCCATGTTACCCCACATGAATCCTGGCATTTTGCAATCTTCCAACCAAACGCAGGGACAGGTGGCTGTGTGTATGTGCCTGTTCTCCAAATGGTTAAACCGGACTCCTGTTCTGTTTGGTTTCAGATCCGGCTTGGTGGCCTCTATTGCTCATTCTGATTGTTGTTGCAATAGTTATTTACTGGGCTGCACAAAGATGTTGTCTAGGAAGAGATGGATCAAGAGCCATTGTATCCTACACACCATCTTCAAGAAGAGAGGAAGGAATCCAAATCAGAACAGAAGAATGTATAAATCAGGGGTGTTACCGAAATATCGGGTCCACCTAGCTGAGAGCCAACAGCCAGCCAGGGATAAGTGTACCTTATGACTTTCACAGGGGTAAATAGATGGACCATGGGCCAAAGCAAGACTGCCAGATGCTTTTGAACGGACTGCTAACTCTTTCTTTACTTATCATTATTATTTAAATTTTTGTATTATTTTCTCTGGAGTCTGGACCGTAACTAGACTTTCACCAAGAAATTTTGTCCTTGACAAAAAATAATCGATTACCCTTGGTAGAAACCGACACCTCTGCCAGAAGGAAGAAGCTTGAACAGTAAAGAGGTCCTGCTACTATAGCGTCTACCCATACATCCCACAGCACACACGTTCCTGGCTAGTGGCGGGGGAGGAGGAGAAAAGGATTGGGGGTAGTGCTGGGGGGTTAATTATTCAGCATTGCTTTCTAGGCTTAATTCACTTTTCATTGTAGTTTTGCCACTCAACTTTCAGACCCACAGTTTCTACTTGTTTCAAGAAGAAAACATCAATTTAATCTTAGTACACTAGAACACCAGAGTTACAAAGTGACTGGTCACCCACACATCCAGGGCCGGCGCGCCCAGTAGGCGATCGCCTAGGGCGCCATGATTTGGGGGGCAGCTCGCCGCGGCTGCCTTCCGCCTGCCGGCAGACAGGAAGGAGTTGAACCTGGGTCTCTCAGGTACCAGAGGAGCGCTCCAACCACGGAGCTAAACGGTATCAAGTGGGGACCACAACATCTTGCAGGATTGTAGAAAGTTTGTCACCTCGCTTCTCTACATAGCGCTGGTCATAGTAAAGGGTTTAACTGGACACCGAGCTACACATCACTGAGGCTGCATCTACACTTGAAGATGCTCTAAACTGCTCCCGTCAGTTTAATTACTCCGCTGGGCACGAGAGGCGGTAGCTATGTCAGCGGGAGAAGCTCTCCTGCCGACGTAGCGCTCTCTACAACAGCGCTTAGATCGGTGTCACGTACGTCGCTCAGGAGTGTGGATTATTCCCCACCGAGCGACATAAGTTGTACCGAAGTAAGTTCTAGTGTAGACAAGGTCTAACACGCTATAGCGACTGACGCTGCTATTTGAACAGGAAGAGAAGGAGGAGGCTGCAAGATGGTGAAGGAGAGAAAAGCAACACTGCAGCAGCTGGAGACGGTAAAGAACAGGAGAATCCAGAAGCCAAGTCACCAGAGAGACACAGGGGACCTCTCTGCAACCTCCCCAAAGCTCTCATTTTAAGAGGGATGTGGACTGTAGACAGCCCCCGGCTGTCTATGGGGCTGAGTCTCTCCCTCCCCCATCCCAATACCCCCTGTCCCAGGCTGTCTATGGGGCTGGGTCTCCCCCATCCCCCCAATCTCTCCTGCCCCAGGCTATCTATGGGGCTGAGTCTCTCCCTTCCCCATCCCAATACCCCCTGTCCCAGGCTGTCTATGGGGCTGGGTCTCTCCCTCCCCCATCCCAATACCCCCTGTCCCAGGCTGTCTATGGGGCTGGGTCTCCCCCATCCCCCCAATTTCCCCTGCCCCAGGCTGTCTATGGGGCGGGGTCTCTCCCATCCCCCCACTCTCCCCTGCCCCCGGCTGTCTATGGGGCTGAGTCTCTCCCTCCCCCCTATCTCCTCTGCCCCCGGCTGTCTATGGGGCGGGGTCTCTCCCTCCCCCCTATCTCCCCTGCCCCCGGCTGTCTATGGGGCGGGGTCTCCCCCATCCCCCCTATCTCCCCTGCCCCCGGCTGTCTATGGGGCTGGGTCTCCCCCATCCCCCCAATCTCCCCTGCCCCAGGCTATCTATGGGGCTGAGTCTCTCCCTTCCCCATCCCAATACCCCCTGTCCCAGGCTGTCTATGGGGCTGGGTCTCCCCCATCTCCCCAATCTCCCCTGCCCCAGGCTATCTATGGGGCTGAGTCTCTCCCTCCCCCATCCCAATACCCCCTGTCCCAGGCTGTCTATGGGGCTGGGTCTCCCCCATCCTCCCAATTTCCCCTGCCCCAGGCTGTCTATGGGGCGGGGTCTCTCCCATCCCCCCACTCTCCCCTGCCCCCGGCTGTCTATGGGGCTGAGTCTCTCCCTCCCCCCTATCTCCCCTGCCCCCGGCTGTCTATGGGGCGGGGTGTCTCCCTCCCCCCTATCTCCCCTGCCCCCGGCTGTCTATGGGGCGGGGTCTCCCCCATCCCCCCTATCTCCCCTGCCCCCAGCTGTCTATGGGGCTGGGTCTCCCCCATCCCCCCAATCTCCCCTGCCCCAGGCTATCTATGGGGCTGAGTCTCTCCCTCCCCCATCCCAATACCCCCTGTCCCAGGCTGTCTATGGGGCTGGGTCTCCCCCATCCCCCCAATCTCCCCTGCCCCAGGCTGTCTATGGGGCTGAGTCTCTCCCTCCCCCCTATCTCCCCTGCCCCCGGCTGTCTATGGGGCGGGGTCTCTCTCTGCCCCGCCCCCCAGTCTCCTCCCCGCAGCCCCGCCCCCGGCCCGGGGCTCACAGACACTCACCGTCCGGCTGCTGCTGGCCGCGGGGGGTGCCGGGAGATGGAATCTCAGCGAAGGTTCGAACAATGGCCGCCGGCGCGGAGCCGCGTGCGCTGGGGCGGTGACGTGCGCCCTCCCCGCGCGCGCCTCCCCGAGACCAGAACGCGAGGAGGCGTCACGTGTCCGTGGGCGGGGCTATGCAGATGAGCAGTGTCTGGCGGCAAAGGGACTCGCGGCGAGAGGACGCGAAGGGAGTCGCCGTGAGGTGGAGAGCGGTGGGGGCGAGAGGGCAGCCTGGTGTTGCAGCGGGAATAGTGTTGCTCGGCCTTGGGGCTGAGACGGCACGTGGTGCGTGTGACGGGCGGGGCGGGGCTGAGGCGTCCTCGTGCTACCGTAGAGACTGACTCGTGCGGCTGAGTGTGAACTTTCGGGGGCTCCAGCTCCATTCACTCGCTGTATCTGCTAAAGTGAGCTGGGCCGCAGCCTCGCTCCACGTGCAGCACCTTGGGCGGCTGGTGAACTGACAGCTCGGGGGGCTGACCCCCTGCTCCCCCCTTCTGAGAACACTGCTGGAGCCCAGAGGCCCCCCCCCCACACACACACACACACACCGCGGCCAGCTCCAGCCCCGGGTAGGCGGGTTACGCAGCCCCAACTCGCCCTGCCATTGACTCGCGTGGCTCTGGGGTCCGTCAGCTGGGGCAGCATGGCCGGGATTCCCTGAGGCAAGAGACAGGCCTGGGGCTGCTCCTGTTTGGTGCGAGGGCTGCAGGTGGGGATGTGGGGGTGTGTGTGCAGGAGTCAGGGTGGGCACTTCTTGTAAGCTGCTTTTTTGTGGTTAAGACGAGCAAGGATTTCACTGTTAAGCCAAGCTGGTCGCCTGCCATATTTACTTGTCTTTCTACACATCGGGATGGTTTGTTCCTGCAACCTCAATAAGGTTTCTTTAAAATACAGCCAGCTTTCCTCGACTCCTTTCCCCCTCATGTTATTCTCCCAGGGGACCTTGCCCATCAGTTCCCTGAGGGAGTCAAAGTCTGCTTTTCTGAAGTCCAGGCTCTGTATTCTACTGCTCTCCTTTCTTCCTTGTGTCAGGATCCTGAACTCGACCATCTCATGGTCACTGCCTCCCAGGTTCCCATCCACTATTGCTTCCTCTACTATTTCTTCCCTGTTTGTGAGCAGCAGGTCAAGAAGAGCTTTTCCCCTAGTTGGTTCCTCCAGCACTTGCACCAGGAAATTGTCCCCTACACTTTCCAAAAACTTCCTGGATTGTCTGTGGACCGCTGTATTGCTCTCCCAGCAGATATCGGGGTGATTAAAGTCACCCATGAGAACCAGGGCCTGTGATCCTTCTCTTGATTACTCCCCATAGACTGCACAGTACATTTTCAGCAGGCAAATGCTCATTCTGGCCAAGAACAAAATCATCAAACTTGTTTTCATTGTGACTTTATTGAGATTTGAACTGAACACTGCAGAGATAGAAGCCTTTGCATCAAGCCCCCACACCAACTGGCCCTCCACGCCCATGAGCCACTGCTCAGAAACTCATCTGCACTAAGATTCGGACACCAGCTGGTTTTAAGCACCTAGATATTTCCCTTGAATCTTTTCTCATACCTTCACATAAAAGACCCTTGTTGAGTCTGCTTGGTCAAACATGGACACCTACTCACATATAGGTCTTCCAAAGTAAAGTCCTCATCCACCTCCCTGTGTACCTCTATTTCTCCTTTGTGGGTCAGTTTTGTGGGGCAACACCTTGGTGGTTCTCGCTCCTGTTTCTCTATCACCTCTAGCACCTGGAAAAAATCACATTGTAGTACACAGAGACCCAAGTAGACATCTCTTGGACAAGGACTCACTCAAGAAAACAAATGTCGTAATAAATCAACATAGGCAAAAGCCAAATTGGAAATGCAAACTGTGGATTTAAAGAGAAGGGGTTTGAAAGGTAAAGTCCTTCTCTTAGTGAAACAACAGCAAGGAATTCTAGCTATCCACAAGATAAATACAGCAGCAGTATGTGCCTCCCCCAATAATGTATATCAAACCTGACTTGGAGACCATCCCAAGGCTGAGAAGGAAATTCACTATCCACGGACAGTTCAGTTCTTGGCTTCCATGCAGAGACTGGTCAACAAGGCTGCTATTTAGTATCAGTAACGATGCTAGTGTTTGTGATGCGGTCCCCTGCCCATTAGGAACAGGACAGAGACCATCAGATTCATCTCCTGCAGGCAACCAAACAGCTGTCTGATTTAACAACTCTCAGTCAATACCAGCCTGAGCTGCATTTCAACTAGTGATGTAGAGGCAAAAAGCTCTGGGTCCCCTTGCCTATCCCATTCTCAATACATTCAGCCATCTAATCTGCATCAGGAAAGGCAAAAGCATGATACTGTTAAGTACTCCTCTATTAAGAGGGGAAAATCATTGCTTTGTAAACATAAGCCCCACAGTGTCATAGAAAGAGGGAGGCAAGGAAGCCAATTGCCTCTCCTTCCTATTGTACTGGTAAGGAAAGAGTGTTCACCCTTTTCTAAGTTTTGTTTTATAAAAGTTTTAGAAGTCTCCAAAATATAAACCAATCAGGAAGAGGCAAAGCAAAGGTGCAATTAAAGCACTAAGCCTATTAGCTAACCCTTCTCCCTATTTTTAAAGATCTAAATTCAAATACATTCAAATACTCAGACCCCTTAAGCAATAAAGGGTGCCATTTTCATACTGTAATTACTTTGGTTTAGATCACCTCTGTATCTTCAACACAAGAACAAGGTCCAGCAACAGCATCACAAAGAGGCCTTTGGGAATGGGGGACGACACTGTATTTATCCCTCTCTCAGCTGCACTGGGATGACTTACATGTTTGCTCTCCTTAGCTCTCCACTCTGCCCACTCCTTTGGTGCCATCTCCAGTGAATTCATTTGAACAAGACACTGGGGGGAAACCTCTCCAAGAACCACCTGGTGGAAGAGGAGCTGAAAGAACAAAAGAAGGATAAGCAGCCCTTGGAAGAACAATGACCACAAGGGACATGCACAGCCACTCTGCTTCCAAAGATCGATCTCTTTCTTTCTCCCACTAACTGTACATTTCAAAGACATGATCACAGTACTCAGGCAATTAATGTTAACTCTCAGCAGGTCTGGACTGGGCTGTCTGTGCCATGCCTGGAGAGCCTAGGTTTGGCAACAACATTTATATAGGAATTTGGACTTCTCCATCCATCCATCCGCTTCACATGCCAGCTACTGTACCAATGCAGGCCTGATGTTAGGTGCTACACACAAGATAAAGATACTCAGGTGTTTGGTGCTGACCAAATGTCTCCACACACTTACAAAGGACGACAGCTGATGGATGGTAGGCATGGCAAGTGCCACCAGTAATGAAAGCTTAAGCAGTGTCTTAGAACCCTGGATAAGACCCCAAATGATCACGTGTGGGCAAAGACGGGGATGCCTGACTGTGCACTCGCACAGTCTCCCTCCATCAGTGAAATGAATGAGACTGTAACGTTGGACAGTCTCTTTCTAGGCTGGTGCTCTATATAGCCACAGGTTTAAAGACATGCCCTCTTACCAAGGTAATGGAGAAAGTTAGGCAGATTTTCTCAGTCTCTTACCTTATTTTTTGGAGCTTTCAGGTTAAAGAGGAGACTGCGGTACTTGTTTTTGTATCGTTGGTCAACACAAAGAAAGAGGTTGAATATTTCCTTCTCCACATTGTTTGCTAATCTCAATATCGTATCTTCATGGACATCCAGATCAGGAGACTCCTCCAATCTGGAACACAACAAGCAAGATCCACAGATGGAGATGTAAGATCTGCCTTCTACACCGGAGCCAATTTATAAATGTACATGGCTCCTTTCAATTAAAATCCCAAATAAATGAGCCTGAGAATCCTCCACCAAACAGGAAGCAGTCAGAAACCAGGGTCTTTTAGAAACTTAACCTTCCAGCATCTCAAAGAGATCCCCTTGTATTGGGAAATAGCTTGTTCCAACTGTGCTGCTATGTCAGAAAGCCTGTAGCATGTCTTGTTTATGCTCACGTCACCTTCAGAGGGGTTGCCAGAAGGGGGGGGGGGGGCACAGAGATGTGCTCCAGCCCACATCCTAAGGGAATGTTTCCCTGTCCCCATACGGTAAATTACATTTAAACTTGGGGCCCCTCCTAACGTCTGTACACTTCTCTGAGCTTCTCACTTCTTCAAATACATTGTTATAACTTGAATTCCAGCATGATAGCATCTAACCAACTCTAACCAAAGAACAAGCTGGTAAAAAGTCAAGCATTTACTAGATCATATTCTGGTTTTAAACTTCATGGATAAATGTAGTGCTCCTAAAAGAGGATAAATAGCAGTGCCTACAGTGGGCACACACCGTGCAAGCTTCCCCTAGGGCTTGTCTTCACTACCCGCCGGATCGGCGGGGAGCAATCGATCTATCGGGGATCGATTTATCGCGTCTCGTCTAGATGCGATAAATCGATCCCCGAATGCGCTTCCCGTCGACTCCGGAAATCCACCTCCGTGAAAGGCAGAGGCGGAGTCGATGGGGGAGCGACAGCAATCGACTTGCCGCCGTCCTCACGGCCAAGTAAGTCGATCTACGATACGCCAACTTCAGCTACGCTATTCACGTAGCTGAAGTTACGTATCGTAGGTCGACCCCCTCCTCTAGTGTAGCCCAGGGCCTACACAGCTCTGCAATTCTCCTGTGCAGCATCCTTGCTATTCTACTCCTCTGGCTGGCATAGACACCCTGCCTTATGACCACAGTACGACCTGCTATTCCAGACCTAGAATTCTTGGGCCTCAGACAAAGCCTGCTAAACTCAATAGGAGACTTTCCATTGACTTCAATGAGTTTTGGACCAGACCGCTTAACAAAGGCTGAGAATCATGTGACAGTTTTGTAAAGTGGAGAAATAAGGACCGAGGGCCTGAGTCTCCACTACCTTCACCTTATGTAGGCCTTTACATCTAGGCAAAGTGAGTGCAAGTGACTACGCAAGACAGTGGAGATTGAGGCCCTAGGATGAAACCCATCAATTTCATTTTCACTTCTGACCTAATAAGGATATGAAGCTGGCTCTCCAGTTGTTGAAATGTACTGAATTGACTCACCACCCGGATCCAATTTTCTGTGTACTAGCAAAACCTTCTCACATGATTACCTGATAAAGGGCAAAGCCTGCCAAATGAATTAAACATGAACAGTAGCAAAGAGTGAGATGACAAATGGAGCAATCTATTGCAATAAATAATTCTGGTATGCGAATGACTTTCAATATCATACATGACATGGAATGTTCTAGGTAAACAATAAAAGTTGAAACCCCTTAAAGGGCCACATTTAAAAAACCCAGCTCCCTTGCTCCTAAAATCAGCAAGGGCTGATTGTGCCATAGAAGTAGCACATTCACCACAGGTGATAGGAGGACTTTCACATCACTCAACAGCCGCCCTTCTGATTGATTAAGGAATTGCACAGATGGACTCTGAAGGGAGTTCCACCCAATTTTCCACACAGAAGAATGGTGACTGTGATGCAGGGCTCCATAGGAGTTTAAGTTAAGAAAACTGCGGCCCTCCTCTTAAAATGGATCCATTCCCTATGGGAAACAAGACTATTACATCTCAGAGCTGCATGTTTTAAGAGATGTTCTGCTACTGCATAACAATAATCAAATCTACAAGGACGTTTCCATTGCCCTGGCATTTATGAGAAACAGCATCAAACACAAGACTTTACTCAATAACTGCATGTGACTTTCATATAAGATGTCCCCAGCCTTTTCTCTGCCACTATCATGCATAAGCCACTTTACCGTTTCTTTAGCATCCCACGCAATGAGTCAATGACCTTAATTCGACTTTGTTCTTCGGACAGCTGCAAATTATGAACAGAAGCTGAAGCTTCTTTAGCGGCCGGTCTCCTAGCCCTCCTCTTCTTTTCATTACTGTAATCTTAAAACAAAAGAGACGCCCTAAAATCTCAGACACTCTCCCTGTGGTACTGGCAGGGGGAATCCATAAAGATCAATGCTGAACCCCCTTTGGATAGGGAGCAGGAGGTGAAGCTTTTGTTCTGACAGATTTGTGAAGCAATTTTTTGAATTTCAGCAGCCAATACAAAGTCCAATTCTTTTTTAAAAAATTGTATCAATTGAACACAATGGGAGAATTCCAAGTTTTTGTCTGAAACCACTTCCATGAATGCAGTGTCTCTGAATTTCAAATAGCTAAATAATGCCAATGCAAACAATACTGCCTTCTAGCTAGCAGCACATAGTCTAATGTAAGAAGATATTTTGGCACTGAGTATGAAGGCTATTTAGTATATGCATCTGCCATAAACATAAAAGGATTTAGCATCATCACTTGTATAACTAAACCATATTACTTATGAATTATTATTCTAATTGCTATTTATATTAGATTATTGTTTTAACTGCTTCACTTCTTGCATCTTAGCTTCCATAGCCCATCTCCACTCCTGCATCTTGGCTTCCAAAGCCTATTGATGAGATATTAAAATCAAAACAGAATGGGGTTACCCTGGAGCAATGGTTCTCAACCTGCAGCCTGTTGGCCACTTGCAGCCCAATCAGCACACAGCTGTGGCCCATGTGACAGCCGCAGGGCCATATAGGTAATATTGGATGCGGCCAACAATGACAAATAGATTGAGAACCACTGCCCTGGAGATATTTTTCTCTTGACATATCTGGCAAGTAAAGGCACAGGCATCAGAGGTGAAGTGGTTGGTTTACTGTTTAAACTAAGACTTTCACGCAAAGGAGAAGAGGGCTTGGCAAGAGGCAGAAAATATTCAGATTCCTAAATTATAATGATGATTAAAATTCCATACAAAAGGGGATTCCCACATTACACCCATTTAGTTCAAAGAGGGTTGTGCCAAAACACAGAATGGATTTACAGCTGAATACAGACCCTTTAATATTCCTCCAGCCCTTTAAGAAAAGCCCATCCACCTATCATACAAATCACTACAACCGGGAGCATATTCTTGTAATGTATTAAAACGAGCATCAAATATATCTTGTAATAGGGTATATACTGCACTGCTAGAAATATTCTGCACTGCCACAATACTGTGTGTGTCATAATTACACTAACAAATCGAAATGCAAGGGGTGAAGGCCATGTGGCTGGAGTGAAGACTTTACCCTATTTGCGTGACAACTGAACTGACAGATTACTGCAAAGCTTTGGCCACTTGAATTAAGTTACGGCTTCCCAGCTTCGTTCCTTCCCTTTGTATACGCTGGAAAATTCTCCGCGACATTATTTAATCTGTCCCAGTAGCAGCACTGCTTTATCTTTTTAGAATTAAGGTCTAATCTATTTATAACGAGCCGAGGTTGTGTATGCTAGGACAACACTGCTGCTCACCTGCTACCTGGGCGATAGTTATAAATAGAACAAAGATCACCTACACATCAGTCAGAGTAAAAGCAAGGTCTTTCCTGCTAATGGCAGAAATGCTACCAACAAAGGTGGGACATTACAGGGAACACCACATCTCCCTGTGGTAACTGCTTTCCTACTGACGATCCAATAAAGGGAACAACTTCATTTTTGTGCTGCATGCTGATAAGACAGCAAGTGTCTGAGTCAAGTCTGCTGCCGTTATTCACAAAGGGCCTGGGCCCACAAATCCCACTCACTTTGCATAGTCCTTATAAACCACTAGTCACACCGAGCCCAGTGGGACCCCTGGCCTGAGTACTACTCATTGTGAGTAAGGGCTGCACAACTGGGCTCCAAACCCATTTTTATTCACATTTCCTCTGAACAGCCCATACAGCCGGAGAGCAAGCTGGGTTCTCGGCCACCTCGTGTATCATCGACAGGATCAATTTCGATTGCAGAATTTTTAATATTGGAGAGAAACCGAGAGGCAGCAGGAACCCAGCTTGATTTTCAGACTCTAAGTAGAGATTCCATCCATTAGAAAAATCACCTCTTCACTTGTAAACTGAGCACATCTGCTTTGGAGCTGTGAGACCGACAGTCACTTTTCGTGTATAATGCCACCTGAACACTCTCATAACATTTGATGACCTTTCTCAGCATTAGCATACTGCTAGAAGTAGAGTGATCAGTTCACACTATACAGATCCTGCCCTTCGGGGGTTAATTCCTCTTGAAGTTCCTTCCCTAGGAACACTGCTAGCAGATTCCCCTTAATTTAGAGGGGTAGCAGGACTGAAGGGACAGAAGGCTGCTTGAACAACACACCAGTGTGTTCGCTGCAGTAGTTACATAACAGCTCTAGACACAAGCCTCAGTCTGGGAGTCACTGTACCAGCAAAGCCAGTCACCGTGTGAGCATGGGCTGTGCAGGTTTCTCTATGTCACTTGGGTTAACGCACCTCAGCCATGACCTGTAATAAGATCTGCTGTTCAAGTATTAGGCATCTTTTTAGCATAGACCGGGGTGGGCAAACTACGGCCCGTGAGCCACATACGGCCCGCGGGCCCGTCCTGCCTGGCCCCTGAGCTCCCGGCTGGGGAGGCTCTCCCCTCCTCTCCCCCGCAGCCTCAGCGCGCCACGCTGCCAGCGCTCTGGCCTGCCGCTCCTGGGCAGCGCTGCAGCAGCGGGGCTGCGAGCTCCTGCCGCTCTGAGCGGCATGGTGAGGTGGCGGGGCAGCGCGCTCCTGAGGGGCCTCGTGTCTAGCTCCGGCGGGCCGCGCGGCTGTGGTAAGGGGGCCAGGGCCGGGGGGTTGGATAAGGGGCAGAGAGTCCCGGGGGGCAGTCAGGAGACAGGGGGCGGTGGGATGGGGAGGAGGGTCTTGGGGGACGGTCATGGGATGGGGAACGGGGGGTTGGATAGGCTTGGGAGTCCCAGGGGTCTGTCAGGGGGCGGGGGTGTGGATAGGGGTCAGGGCAGTCAGGGGACAGGGAGCAGGCGGGGGTTGGGGGAGGCCCTGGGGGGGCAGTTAGGGTGGTTGGGTCTCAGAAGGGGGTGGTCAGGGGACAAGGAGCAGGGGAGCTTAGATAGGGGGTGGGGCCCCGGGGGGGTGGTTAGGGGCTGGGCGTCTCTGGAGGGGTCGGTCAGGGGACAAGGAGCAGGGGGGGTTGGATGGGTCGGCGGTTCTGAGGGGGGCGGGAAGTGGGTGGGGGTCGGATAGGGGGCAGGGCCAGGCTGTTTAGGGAGGCACAGCCTTCCCTACCCGGCCCTCCATACAATTTTGCAATCCCGATGTGGACCTCGGGCCAAAAAGTTTGCCCACGCCTGGCATAGACTGTAGCATAAACTGTTTAGAAGATAAGGGCTGTGAACAAATGCCCATCAAATTCATTTTCACTTGGCCTGCACCAGGATTTAAATCCAGATTCCCTAGGAGGGAAAAGACAAGGGCTGAACTGGGACAAAATAAAGTGTGGTACTCTTCCAAACTCCATCCATAACCCAAGTTCTGTCCCAGTATAATGCCCATATGTACATTGCGCAGATCTTAATAATTTGATCCGCCCTCTTATTTCTTGGATGTGCTGATCAATGTGAACTAGTTAAGACTCTTGACATTTAGAATATCACTATTATGCTTCAGGTTCAATACCGCCTTGAGAAGACTAGGGGCAGTTCTCATCTCTCAGACCTATTGTCTCATGATGTCTATACACTCAGAACGAGACCACAGAATTGATTTACATTCAGTTCACATTCTAAAGGTTCACTTTTCAACCGTAAGGGCTAGAGACTTAATTACTTTCTTAATTACTTGAATTTTGTGAAGGCAGCTTCCAAGAAAAAGTAATGGCCAGTCAAGGTGCTATAAACTGGCCCAATTCAACCGCTGGGAAAAGCTAATGCTTCACCATCTGTATTATCTTGCCTCCATAAGAGAGGTTACACAGCTAGAGCCTTTCTGTATCAGCTGTCCTTGCGAAGAGGGAACTGTCAAATGAAAGGAACTCCTCTAGGCAAACTTCCACTTCAGAAAGCTTAGGGTGATCTGACACCGCACACAATACAATGAAGAGCATGAACATACACAGCTAACAATAGTGAGAATAAGATGACTCGGTTTCTAGGCCCCCTGTCCTTGGTTTCAGTGTTTAACAACGTACGTGAGTTCAAAGGCTTTTGCCAAAGCACGTGTGCTGCATATGGTTTCAGGAGCTGCTTCATTTCTTTTTTATATAGTGTTGGATGGTAATCGTTGTCTTTAATTTCCTGGTGTTGCATCAATCATAATAAAGATTAAAGGAAGAGAGAGGAAAAATGGGATGAAAAGAGAATGGAATATGGAAGAACTCACGCAGACAACCTACCTTGCCAGCACAAAATTCAGTGACACCAAATACCCAACTGCAGATAGCTTTGGGAATGGAATTAGTCACTGCTTTCAAGTCTTACACTGCTCAGACCTTTACTTATAATATCTTGAGAGTTTGTGTTTAGTTTCAGGCTATTACTGCTTGTTTTACTGCTTCTCTGCTACTGAAAATAATTTCTACTTCCCATTAATACCTCTCAAATATCTGAACAGTGGAATAATATCCTCATTTTATAGACACCTGCCCACTATCAAGACCAGTTCAAGCAGACCTGCGATTGCATGTGTAGCAATTCAATTGGGTTCCCACGCAGCAAGACCCGAGATTCAATGTAAAATCATCTCCTCTCTCCTTCACCTGCTCCTGAGGCTGCAATTAGGGAAGTATTGTTCTGAAATTCCACAGTCCACCAGAAACTGGACAAAAATCACCACCTCATTTCACACAGGCCACTGAACACCCAAGAGATGGTAACAGTTTTGGTTTACTAGGGACCTTGGGCAGATTCAGACTAATGATCTTGCGGTAAAAGGCCTATAGCCCATTACCAGTCCTCTATCCATGCTTTATTTTAAATTTCCCTCTTGAAAATCACAGTAATCCCACCCTTCTTGCTGCTCCGCATTTTCTTTTCCACTGGGTTATGTCAGGATGGCACACGGAGAGATGAAATACCTGAGTAACCTGGAAATCAACATATACGTCATCTGATAAACCCTCCAACTCCTCCACTCTCCGCATCTTACATGGCTTACAAGCCTTGCTGCTGGAGACTTCCAGGACTGGCCTAGACTTTTTCTGAAGGAGGAAAACATTGCCAGTGACAAAGACATTTCCAAACCAGAGTGTGAGCTTTAAATTGAAGTAACAGAAACATTCTCCATCTCCTAGTCCTCCATGCCCCTGTTGCAACCACAAGGATCTATCCAATTTTCCTACTCCATTGTTACTTCACTGAATTGTGATCGCTATTCTTTAGGCTAGAGGAGCAACTGCTAAACAATACGAGGCTTCTCGCCCTTCAGAACATAGGCACATTGCTGGCACAGCACGGAGAGCAGCAGGGGCTGGGAACTGCCCAGGTGTCCCACATAATAACTCAGGGCACAAATCGCTAGCCCCTAGACACACTTTTGCACTCAGCATGTATTTAGACTGTGTACTCAGTGCCACAGGATACTGTTGAGATCAAGAAATTAGTAAAATTAAAGAGGAGACTAGACGTTTATATGGATAATAAAAATATCCAGAGTTATAACAGTTAATGCAACAAAAGAATTTGGCTAGGGGAATAAACCGCATGCATCATAGTTTAAATTAGGGCTGTCAATTAATCGCAGTTAACTCATGCATTTAACTCAAAAAAATTAATCGCGATTAAAAAAAAATTATTGCGATAAATCCGTTTTAATGCACTGTTAAACAATAGAATACCAATTGAAATGTATTAAATAGTTAGGATGTTCTTCTACATTTTCATATATATTGTATTCTGTGTTGTAATTGAAATCAAAGTGTATATTATTTTTTATTACAAATATTTGCACTGTAAAAATGATAAACAAAAGAACTAGTATTTTTCAATTCACCTCATACAAATACTGTAGTGCAATCTCTTTGTGGTGAAAGTGCAATTTACAAATGTAGATTTTTTTCCTACATAACTGCACTTAAAACCAAAACAATGTAAAACTTCAGAAGCTACAAGTCCACTCAGTCCTGCTTCTTGTTCAGCCAATCTTAACCGATAATCAGTCTCTTTCCTTCATCCTCACTTCAACTGTGGCTTCCCAACAGCAGTCTCTCACTGGGGGGAAAAAAAGAGACCACCTGCTCTCCCTAGTGACTCCTTGGCTAACTGGCAAAAGGCTGCTTATGCAAGAGAAAATTAACTACTATTATTCCTCTTTGGAAAGGATTTTCCCTAGCACATATTGGAGATTACAAATTGACTCCCGACTCTTTCTCTCCTGAGATTATCTGCAAGGGTACCAATGTGGTGTCAATTTTTGTCATGTGCACTTCTGTCTGCTAGGAAATGGATAATTACCATCAACTTTTGCCACACAAGTCAATAAACACTCAGGAAATTAATGACTTCTGGTCACTAACAACCTGGTCTCAATTCAAGCCATTGCTAGAGGCAAAAGTATCTATATCCCATTACCCATCCCTGACAAAGCTCTGGCTGGGATGATTTAGTTGGGGTTGGTCCTGCTTTGAGCAGGGGGTTGTACCAGATGACCTCCTGAGGTCTCTTCCAATCCTAATCTTCTATGATTCTATGATCCCTTTTGCCATCTATACTTCACTTTCAAGTTTCCCTCTAAAAAAATCACAATCTTGCCTAATTGCTGCTCTCCATTTCATTGGGCTACTTTATCATGGTGTGGGGTGAGGTAAAATACCTTAGGGGGCTGGCAACAAACGTACGTCTCATCATCTGAAGAATCCTCCAATTCTACCAGTCTCTGCAGTCTCCTTGGCTTACAGGCCTTGCTGGGGACTCCAAGGAGTCCAACTACTGGCCCCGACATTTTCTGGAGGAGAAAGCAAAACATTTTAAAACAGGAAAAATAGCTGTAAAATAAGTCCTTGAAAGAACCTTCCTTCTGCCCCAATAGGACCTCTACGTTCCATCTGCAACCTCAAGGCATCCATCCAGTTTTTCAACATTGACATATTCCTGGATTGTCACTATCCTTTTAGCCAACAAGTGCTGGACAGGATTCCCTGACAAAGCAGCTCTTGAACTGGCCATAGTGGTGGTTGTTGAACTGCAAGAATACCTTGATCTCTTCAGGACCTGAGCATGATGCATCCACAACACTCCCAGCTCCTGACAGTGCAAGGGTGTAAGCAACATCAGTATAGTTCACACACAACTAGGTACTAAGCCAGTTTAAGGGCACCTTTTTAACCCAACTGGACAGAGGAAATGATCAATGATAACACTGCTCTACAGCCAAAATGCTTCTGAAATAAATGTAGTCAAACTTTACTAATTCTGGGTCACTGAGAATGAAAATGATGCTTAAAATTGTTGATTGGCTCTAGTTTTCAAGACATGCTATTGGGTCAGTATATACGACCCTTGACTTGGGAATGGCAGAGGATAAGTGAGTTATAAAGGGAAGGGATCTCAATTTAAACCAGAAATGACTAAAATACACCTTTGACTGGATCTATGAATAAATCTATGACTGGGTTTGGACATAGTTTTTAGGCAAAACAATGAATGATGCAATCTGAAGCTGGTATTGCATCATACATGATATGAATTGCATCATGTTATTCCTAGAAGTCATGGATGATGCAATCATAACGAAGCTTACATCACTCTGCTGAACAAATTGCCCTATATCAGCTCTAGAAATCATACAGTGTCATGCTCTCTTATTTGTCAGTGTTTGATTTTGCAAAGGGACACATTTCTGTTTAGCCAAAGTGAGCAGAGATGCCTCGTACTTGTGTGAACAGTGCAGATAACTTCTGCTATGTTTGTGGTGAAGTGACTTTTGCATCACAAAAGCGCAGTATAACCACTATGGTTAAGAAAGCCTATCACCTTTATTTTGGCTGCAAAATTGGAGATCAGGACAAGAGGTGGGCCTCACACATATGCTGCAACACTTGTGCAACAAATCTTCGCCAGTGGTTGAACAGGAAAAGGAAATCTATGCCTTTTGCTGTGCCAATGATTTGGAGAGAGCCAACAGATCATACCAGCAATTGTTACTTCTGCATGGTGCCTCCAGTTGGAAAAGGTGTGTCAAAGAAGAAAAAGTGGACTGTGCATTATCCAAACATTCCATCAGCGATACGCCCAGTACCCCACGGAGAAGGACTGCCGGTTCCTGATGCACCAGAATCATTCTCACTTGAGTCAGACGAGGAAGAGGAAGAGGATGAACTTCTGGTTCTGAACCATCAATGTCACAGGACCCACATTTTCTCCCATCCTCCTCCTCTGAACCACACCTCATCACACCAGGTGAACTGAATGACCTTGTCAGGGATTTGGAACTACCCAAGAGTAAGGCAGAGCTTTTGGGCTCCAGACTACAGCAGTGGAATCTCCTGGCAGGTGATGTTAGGGTTTCCATGTTCCGTGACCGTCAAAAGGATCTTGTCCCATTCTTCTTCATGGAAGGTGATCTTGTAGCCTGCAACAACATCGATGGTGTGATGGCAGCCCTCAACATCGTTCACGATGCAGATGAGTGGAGACTGTTCATTGATTCATCGAAGACGAGTCTTAAAGCTGTTTTACTGCATCATGGCAATGTTTTGCCATCAATTCCAGTTGGTCATGCAGTCCATATGAAGGAAACCTATGACAACATGAAACAACTTTTGAGATGCATAAACTATGACCAACATCAGTGGCAGCTTTGTGGCGATTTGAAGGTTGTTGCTCTCTTGCTTGGTCTGCAGACTGGATACACAAAGTACTGCTGTTTTCTCTGCGAATGGGATAGTCGTGCAAGAGATTCCCACTACATCAAGAAAGATTGGCCATTCCGACAGTCATTGGAGCCTGGGAGGAAAAGTGTCCAGCATCCACCACTTGTTGAATCAAGGAAGATTTTGTTACCACCCTTACACATCAAGCTGGGTCTGATGAAGAACTTTGTCAAGGCCATCAACAAAACACAAGCAGCTTTCAAGTATCTCCGTGGAAAATTTCCAAGGTTAAGTGAAGCTAAGATAAAGAAGGTGTCTTTGTTGGTCCTCAGATTCGTGAACTTCTTCGAGATGATGCATTTGACCATGCACTGCGTGGCAAGGAAAAAAAGGCATGGAAAGCCTTCCAGTTAGTGGCAATCAATTTTCTCAGAAACAACAAGGCAGACAACTACAGGTTGTTGGTGGAAAACCTCCTCAAGGCATACAAAAGCCTTGGTTGCAACATGTCACTAAAGATACATTTTTTGCACTCTCATCTAGATTTTTTTCCACCGAACTGCGGAGCAGTGAGCGACGAGCACGGCGAGCGATTTCACCAGGACATTGCAACAATGGAGAAACGCTATCAGGGCAAATGGAGCCCATCAATGCTTGCAGACTATTGCTGGACAGTGACAAGAGATGCTCCATTTAATGAATACAAGAGACAAGCCAAGAAGCGCCAAGTAGACACTGAATAGGACTAAACTATGTACATAATAGTTTTTTGCCTTTTGTTTCATAATACATTTTATTTATATAACCCCTTGGCTGATTTTTAAAGTGTTACATAAACAGGACAGGTGAAATAGTATCATGTAAAGCAACCATAAACACATGAAAAGACCTAGGTTTACAATTTATGATTAAAACTCTACTATCTACACAATATACATAGACATAAAATGTAAAAACTTAAATATCTTAGAAACAGTAGCCAATCAGTTGTTTTAATTGTCGTATTTGAATTCAGCACATCAAAATACATACTAAATAGCACATTTTATCTCTGAAGCAGACGACTTCTCAAAAATTGTAGACCAGTGTTACATTACAGACAGTTGACACAAAGGTGTTAAGAGTTTTTTAAGGAGGGAAAATAAATTCAATTAACGTAATGACCGAGCCACCCACAATCAATATTCAAGCCTAAGGTAATGGTATCTAGTTTGCATATTAATTCCAATTCAGCAATTTCTCGTTGGAGCCTGTTTTTGAAGTTTATTTGTGACAAAATAGCCACTTTAAAGTCTTTCATTGAGTGATTAGAGAGGTTGAAGTGTTCACCTACTGGCTTTTGAATGTGATGATTCTTGATGTCAGATTTGTGTCCGTTTATTCTTTTGCGTAGAGACTGTCCGGTTTGGCCAATGTACATGGCAGAGGGGCATTGCTGGCACATGATGGCATACATCACATTGGTAGATGTGCAGGTGAACGAGCCCCTGATGGTGTGGCTGATGTTATTAGGTCCTATGATGGTGTCACTTGAATAGATATGTGGACAGAGTTGGCATCGAGCTTTGTTGCAAGGATAGGTTCCTGGGATAGTGTTTTTTTTTGTATGGTGTGTGGTTGCTGGTGAGTATTTGCTTCAGGTTGGGGGGCTGTCTGTAAGCGAGGACTGGTCTGTCTCCCAAGATCTCTCACAGAAAGACTTTAAAGTGGCTATTTTGCAACAAATGAACTTCAAAAACAGGCTCCAACGAGAAACTGCTGAATTGGAATTAATATGCAAACTAGATACCATTACCTTAGGCTTGAATATTGACTGTGGGTGGCTCGGTCATTACGTTAATTGAATTTATTTCCCCTCCTTAAAAAACTCTTAACACCTTTGTGTCAACTGTCTGTAATGTAATGGGCCATGTTGATTATCACTTCAAAAGTTTCTACTGATAACAGTTCCTTTCAATTAATTAGCCTCTTAACATTGATATAGCGACAAAGGGTCCTGTGGCACCTTATAGACTAACAGAGGTATTGAAGCATAAGCTTTCGTGGGTCAATACCCACTTCTTCGGATGCAACCCACGAAAGCTTATGCTTCAATACCTCTGTTAGTCTATAAGGTGCCATAGGACCCTTTGTCGCTTCTGCAGATCCAGACCAACACGGCTCCCCCTCTGATACTTGAGAACATTGATATAGACACTCCCACCTTTTCATGTTTCTCTGAGTGTATAAATATCTGTTCACTGCATGTTCCATTCCATGCATCCGATGAAGTGGGTTCTTAACCCACGAAAGCTGATGCTGAAATACATTTGTTAGTCTCTAAGGTGCCACAGGTATTTTTCTTGTTTTCTTTTTGCTGATACAGACTAACACGGCTACTACACTGAAACTTGTCTCTATGACAAGTTAGCATGCAGCAGCTTGCCATGCACTAACTCACCATGTGGACTCGGCCATCGTGTACTAAAAGTTCTGTTGTGCATTTTCACACACACGGCTCCTCAAGGCGCTCCTCCTTCACAACAGATGAAATTTTCTAACTTGAGTTCCCCATTGGAGCTGTGGGATCCCCAAACCTCTGAAAAACCAGACTACTTGTGTAGGTGCCTCAATGTGGATTTTAGATGCTTAACGTTAGGCACACAACTTTGAGAATTTGGCTTTAGTCCTCCAGTACAAATTTCCTCTCAGGCTCTCTTTTCCCACATCATTCTTTCAAATTATTATATAAAAGAGATAGCAAGATGTCTGTTTTTCCTAAAGTGCACCACACACCCATGCAGTTTTGCACGACCTCATACACACCAGTACTCACTTGTGCACGCCCACACGTGCTTCTGATAGCCTGTGCAGGTTCATGTTGTGTGTCTGCCCCACCCAGGCCCATGTAAGACTGCACATGTTCATGCACACACCACATCACTGCATGCACGCGTCACACACAATCATGCACGTCCCACGCACCCCCAGGCACACACAGCGTGCCCTAGCACAACAGTGATGCTAGACAAATAAAAGGCAATAATTATCGCACAAGCATCCCTCCCTTGGGCACTAACTGGGCCTCAGCCCCACACCCTGGGGGAGTCCGGCAACCCGGACCCCGCCCCGCCCCACAGGCCGATGGACCCCCTGGGAGGATGGGCACAGGGACCCCGTGTGACGAACTAGGACTGTTGTTAATGTTTTCCCTGAGTAATGTGTGCGTGCCTCGGTTTCCCTATATAGTGCTTGAGTATCTAGGTGGTGGGACAAGGGTGCATGATTGTTACAGAGCCCTAGGGCAGGGGCCTGGACACAGAGAAGGGCCGACACTCTGTATCCTAGCAACTGATGGCCCCGGCCCCTCCCCTGCAAAGGTGAGAGCTAAAGGTGTTCGAACAAAGGGATCAGGTGACCTGTTGGCCCGGGAAGCAGACAAAGGGGGAGGAGGGGCTGGATAGTTTCAGTTTGGAGCTGGCTGGAGAGGAGGAGGAGAGGCAGACAGGGTCTGGCCTCCCTGCTCCCGTTTGGAGCTGTGGGGTGAAATACAGGGAGCCCCGAGCTGGGGTCTAAGCTCCCTGCCACCCGGAAGGGCCCGGCTGAGGGGTCCTGGTTGTACTGACAAGCTCTGGTTGGACTGTGTTCCTGGCATCTCTAATAAACCTTCTGTTCTACTGGCTGGCTGAGACTCCCAGTGACTCCGGGGAAGAGGGGTGCAGGCGCTGACTCCCCCACACTCCGTGACACCCCGCCCCCCACGCAGAGTCCCGTAGCGCCGGTGGGCTCCAGGCACCCCGCACACTTCTCCCTTCCCCCACTCACTGGCAGGGCCTTGCGCTCAGACCCCAACGGATCCTTCCAGCCCGTTTCCCACACGCACCACGTGACAGGGGACAGCGCACGCGCGCCCAGGCGGCCGTTTGACGGAAGATGATCACGTGGCTGAGGCCAGGCCCGCGCCGAGTCCGAGTTCACACCTGCGGCACGAGACGCCGACGGGGGCGCTCCCACTGCAAGTGAGCCGGGGATGGCGGGGCTTTCTGGGGGGGGGGGTCGGTTGAGGGGGTCCCGGAGGGGTTACAGCTGGGGGGGCTGGTTGGGTGGTTTTGGGGGGTTATAATTGGGGGGGCTGGTTGCGTGGTTACGGGGGGTTATGGCTGGTTGGGTGGCTTCGGGGTGTTATGGCCAGGGGGCTGGTTGGGTGGTTTAAGGGGGTTATGGCTGGGGGGGCTGGTTGGTGGTTTCGGGGGGTTATAGCTGGGGGGGCTGGTTGGGGGGTTTTGGGGGGTTATAGCTGGGGGGGCTGGTTGGTTGGTTTCGGGGGGTTATAGCTGGGGGGGCTGGTTGGGTGGTTTCAGGGGGTTATGGCTGGGGGGGCTGGTTGGGGGGGTTTCAGGGGGTTATAGCTGGGGGGGCTGGTTGGGGGGTTTCAGGGGGTTATAGCTGGGGGGGCTGGTTGGGGGGTTTCGGGGGGTTATGGCTGGGGGGCTGGTTGGGTGGTTTCAGGGGGTTATGGCTGGGGGGGCTGGTTGGGGGGTTTCAGGGGGTTATGGCTGGGGGGGCTGGTTGGGGGGTTTCAGGGGGTTATGGCTGGGGGGCTGGTTGGGGGGTTTCAGGGGGTTATGGCTGGGGGGGGCTGGTTGGGGGGTTTCAGGGGGTTATGGCTGGGGGGCTGGTTGGGGGGTTTCAGGGGGTTATAGCTGGGGGGGCTGGTTGGAAGTGTCCTGGGGCGTTTATAGTTTGGGCGGGCTGGCTGGGTGGGTCTTGGGGCATAGCGTGGAGGGTGCTGGTTGGGATTGTCTTGACAGTGGTATCTGGGATGTGTGTGACTAGAAGTTGAGGCCTGGTAGGGAGGCACTGGAGGGTTTGTAGCTGGGAGACGAGGTTCATTGGGGTGGGGGCTGGTTGGTTGGGCGGTTTTGGGGGGTTATAGCTGGGGGGGCTGGTTGGAAGTGTCCTGGGGGGTTTATAGTTTGGGCGGGCTGGCTGGGTGGGTCTTGGGGGGTAGCGTGGAGGGTGCTGGTTGGGATTGTCTTGGCAGTGGTATCTGGGATGTGTGTGACTAGAAGTTGAGGCCTGGTAGGGAGGCACTGGAGGGTTTGTAGCTGGGAGACGAGGTTCATTGGGGTGGGGGCTGGTTGGTTGGGCGGTTTTGGGGGGTTATAGCTGGGGGGGCTGGTTGGAAGTGTCCTGGGGGGTTTATAGTTTGGGCGGGCTGGCTGGGTGGGTCTTGGGGGGTAGCGTGGAGGATGCTGGTTGGGATTGTCTTGGCAGTGGTATCTGGGATGTGTGTGACTAGAAGTTGAGGCCTGGTAGGGAGGCACTGGAGGGTTTGTAGCTGGGAGACGAGGTTCATTGGGGTGGGGGCTGTGTGTTGTCCAAGGAGCAGTAGAATTTAGTTAGCAGGGAGGTGACATTGCCAAGATTACCCACTCAGCCCTTCCCTCCCATTACCTGCAGCAAATTCCAACAACCCTAATAATGATCCACCTACCTCTGTGGTGGGCCTGGCACACCACTTGCCCATTGAGTGGCCTATTGACTGGCACCCAGTCGTATCTGTGGTACCCCAAATGCTAAATCTCACAGCAGTGTGCGCACGTGTGGGGTGTGCTGCAATTCAGCCTCCATTTACACTCCAGCTCTGTGCGCAGGTGACATACCAGACCCAGCACAGATGCAGCAGGGACTGAGCATCACACAGGGCAGGGGGAGCTGGTTATCCAGATGGTCAGTCAAATGTACTAAGCGCAGGAGAGAACCCCAGCTTGGACACCTGCGTCAACTGGGGGCTAGTCTACACTGGGCACATGAAAGCGCTGTCGCGGCAGTGTTTTAACGTGGCTTGTGGAGTGGCGGCGGAGCGCTGGGAGAGAGTTCTCCCAGCGCGCTAAAATAAACCACCTCCACCAGGGGCGTGGCTCCCAGCACTGGGAGCAAGGTCTACACTGGCACTTTACAGCTGTGCTCAGGGGGGTGTTTTTTCACACCCTGAGCGAGAAAGTTGCAGCGCTGTAAAGTGCCAGTGTAGACAAGCCCTGGGTCGTCAGGTCAGATCACCACACAGGCTAGGTGGGTCACCAGGCATAGAGTTTGACCTTGTCCATGGAAGCCTTTCAAGTCCATGTAAACTTAATTGTTCCGCAAAACCAGCCAGCACTGAACAACTGACGCACTTGGAAAACGCCATCACACACTCCAATTAAACTGCTGGGTGGGGATGGATATGACGAGAGCCATAAACCCTGCAGCGACACACTGTGCTTGTCATTCTTGTAGCTCTGGCAAGAAACGTTCCCTCTAGGTCATGGGCGAGGCATGTTGGCAAGGTAAAGGGAAGCTTGCACTGCCGCTGCCCAGGTAGAGGACTCCCCTTTTGGAGACTGGCGATCACCGTTCCACAGCACAGAGTTGAAAAGTGAAAAGAGAAATCCGTGTATTCTGACCAGTGTTTGAACCCACTGGTTCAGATAACGTTAATTAGTTGTGTGGGGGGTATTATGGTTATTATAGTAGCATATGCATACCCCAGCTGAGAGCAGGGCCCCAGTGTTGTACAGACTCCTGGTAAAAGACGGGCCCTGCTCCACAAAGCTTATAGTCCTTCTACACAAGACAGACGAAGGGCTGAGGGGAAACAGAGGCACAGAGAGGGAAAGTGACTTGTCCAAGGTCACACAGTAGGTCAGTGGCAGAGCTGGGAATAGACCCCCACCTGTCCAGTTGTCACAAATAGCTCGCACATAGCCCCAAACTTCAGCCAGGGTAGGGCTGTCAACCTGACAGTGGGATGAATTAAATGTTTAGTTATGTTTTGTGGCTCCGAAGGAAGCCAAGTTAAATTATCCTTCATCCACAGCACATATCCCATTGATGGCAGTGGGACATTTGCAGAAAGATCCAGCAGCATAAGAGTCAACACCCTACTGAGATGAAAGAGGCAGCTCACATTTCTCCTCACCAAGGGCGTGGTTGTTTCAGGCTCTGTAAAATGGGCCAACATTGGGATGATTTCTCCACCACCCATAAGGGCTATCACTTTTTTCCATGTGAAAGTTTGCATTCTGTAGGTTTTTTCAGAGGCCAGCCCTAGCCTGTGGAACTCATTACTGCAAGATCTAAAAAGCCACCAACCTCCCCATTTTCTAGTCCAAATGTAAAGCACACCTCTTCCACTTTGCCTTCCCCAACAATAACCCATAAACATCAGCTATTAAGGGCTTCTCTATATATGGAGTTATTCAGGAACAACTCTTACATTTTCCCTACCTTTTTCTGAAATAACTTTCATGTTTAGACAAGCCCTAATAAAAATAAAACAAACAAACAAAACCCGTGTAATTTCACTCCTGGAGGACAAAGAGAGAAACTCCACTGGACAGATGTTAGTCACTGTGTTCATAGAATCATAGAATCATAGAATCTCAGGGTTGGAAGGGACCTCAGCAGGTCATCTAGTCCAACCCCCTGCTCAAGGCAGGACCAACCCCAACTAGATCATCCCAGCCAGGGCTTTGTCAAGCCTGACCTTAAAAACCTCTAAGGAAGGAGATTCCACCACCTCCCTAGGTAACCCATTCCAGTGCTTCACCACCCTACTAGTGAAAAAGTTCCTTTTAAACCTGGAAGGCTCTTGGATACCATGGCGATGAAAGTAGGATAAGAACCTAGAAATGGATAAGAACTTAGAAACAGAACGGAAAACAATCTAGATGGGTGTCAGCTAAGCACAGCAAGTAGGCTAGATGTTTGACACACCTGACTTGGAGTAGGAGCCATTGGCTGATATTCAGACCCACCCCACTGCTGGAAGCAAACTAGATGGGCACAGTTAAGGGTGAAATGCTAAGCAAAAGCGGGAAGTGTGCCTTTTACTGCTCCCTTTAGCACTACAGTGTCTTTTTAAGCAGAGAAAAAAAGGTTGATGCTTCCATTCCTGGAGGATTTTAGCAAGATCTCTGGAGGAGCGTGATGACTGTAGGCAGAAATCTGAGCTGGGACAGTTACTATGCAAGTTTTGGGCTTCCTCTGATCTCACCATGACAGCGGTGGAAATATAAGATGGAGGAATGTATAAGAAATGCGAAACTGACATCTTACAGTCACTAGCCTAACACTTGCACTAAAACATCAAAATGGCCCACACGATAAATTACCCCTTCTCTGATACCAAGTCAAAAATCAACTGCAGAACAGCAATTATTTCCTTAAAGAGTTGCTTTCAAAGCCAAAAAACCCATTTTTAATTAGGATGCCAGAGGCAAGAACGGGGATGCTTTTAGTCACCTTACCCAATCTTAAAACCGTTTTTATTCTAAGTGATTGAAATTCAGATTTCTAGAATGAACCTTGGAATATTTATCAGTTTAATAATTACAGGATTACATTATAAATTCTCTCCCCAGAAGGAAGAGTTCCATCTAATACATCACAGTTAAGTCCTTGCACCTGTCAACTCATGAGAACTAGTCACAACTTTATCTTGTACATATTTCAAGAATTCAAAGCAAACAGATTAGTTGTGATGTCTTACAGTCTGCTGCAGCTCTGATGTACTTTGTAAAAAAAAAAGTACTCAAGTCATGGCATATGCATGTGTTCAGCACCTGTAAACTCTTGAGCAAGAACAATGTGGTCTAATAGAAAATTGCAACTAGGTTGTCTTCTTATGGATAATTTCATTAAGTATTATGTGACAGAGGCAAGAAGGCATTCAGCACCTCAGTACTACAGCCAGCTGTGACTGGTCTGTTACAAACCAGAGTAGGCCGTGCACGGACATGATTCATTTTGCTATTTAGACACCCTTGCAATAGCCTCATAGCACTTGATATGACCTAAAAAGGCATCTTTATTAGCTAAATTCCATGCACAAACATTGTACAACTTGCAAGCGTGTGCTTACAGACAAACAGATGGAAGAAGATCCCTATATTAGCCTCTTAAGTTTTATTTTTAAAAATGCTACATCATAGTCACTTATTTTTTTAGATGAACCAAAAACAGTCAAATATGACTCCTGACTTGACAGACAGAAGGCAATGTTAAATGTGTGAACTTTAGCAACAGCATTTAAGTTTTATTTTATACTTAGACACTACCTACTTTGGACTGATACCTAAATCAAGTCCTTCGACTGGGCAAATCACTTGTACTTCTGTATTTATCCTGCACAAGACTAGCAAAACAGTCCTCCCGACAAGCAAGTATCAACAATCATAAGGTGCTCTCTGGCTTCACCACCCCTTCCAAAACCTACATTTACAAGTGTTTCCCTTGCTACATCAAGGCAGTTAAACAGATTGCAACAGCTGGAGCTTCCCAGGATTGCAAGATACAGATACTTTGGGAAAGGTTACTTGGATCACCTTTCAAAATAACCTAGTGCACAGGATGCAAAGCAAAACCTGCTAATTTGCAGTCTGTATTAAAAGAATACCTTCAGTATTTGTGAGAACAGCACCTTGCATTCCAGTTTATGTTAACTCATTTTGTTCTTAGTTGAATTCTACATTTGATATTCTTTTAATGAGATTACTTAATAGTCATGAATTACTGAACGTGCTCTCTTTCCTTCCCTCTCATAAAAATCTTAATTCCTGTGTTTTACACCTACATACTAGCAATAAGTGACATGGAGTTTTTATTGTTTTGTTTTTGGGGGGTGGAAGAGGGTAGAGTGCTACAAGACTTGTGTCCTAGAAAAATTGCCATTCTCAGTTACATTGTGGCCTAACTAGACACTTCCCTTGTAATTTAAATTGACTACATTACACTTCACTTCCTGTTCCCATGTTGGGCTGCTACATTCTACCTCATGTGTGGTGGAAGTTAGAAATGTTAATGCTACATTTTGCATGCAGTGTAGCTGTAGCCAGGTCGGTACCAGGAAGAAGAGCTCTGTCTGGCTTGAAAGCTTGTCTCTCTCACCAACAGAAGTTGGTCCAATAAAAAAATATTACATTACCTCACCCACCTTGTCTCCCTAATACCACACAGGCACATTCAGAAGTGCCTTAGGGTTCTGCTGGATTCAAAAGGTGCTTTGTAAGCAAAAGATTTTATCAGGACTCTAAGAGTTCTCCAATCTAGTCAAGTTTAACACAATGGACAAACACGCAACACTGAAGCTTCAAGAACTCAATTCAGTGACAATTCTTTTCTAAAATACGCTGTTTGACTGTATAGAGAACAGAATGCTAGTTCTATAGTTTCTTGGAAACAATTCTTAAACGTAATCTCTAAAGGAAGCTTGTTTGTAATGACACGTGCCTGGAGAGGGGAGAAGTCAAGAAATTCTACAATTCCTCACTACCCATCCCTGTGAGTTCCCTACCCATTTGCTGACAAGCTCTGCTGATGACTCACTCGTTTCCTTTTGCTTGAGCCAAGTCACTCTGTTCTCTGCCCTAAAACAAGGCAGGTTTACCTCAATTTTCTGCTTGATAAGAAAGACAAATATTCAGTCTAAGGAGTCAATTTAGCAAGAGAGAATAAAAGCAGTCAGGTGTTTTTCACAGGACAACACTCTTTCCCATCTGGCAGGAATCTTGCATCAAAACTTCAGTGAAGATGGGAGAAAACACTTGCCTTTCCCAAATTTGAGTGAACTCAAACAACTAATATAACCAACAGCACAGGCACTGTTTAACACAGGAAAGAGAAAACATCTCTGTGCCTAGGTCAGCAGTGGGAAATGAGCTGATACTCCATTTCGATTTCCAAAGATAATCTACCGGGTATGTGCTTTATGCCAAAGGAGTTTCTGTTTGCTGAGAGGCAGAAGAAACTCTGAAACTGGAAATATTGTTTTAATGTTTTGTTTGTTTTTAACAATCCTCATGTCTAAAACCAGCTCAGAGAGGAGCCATATTTGAATATTGTTTAGGTACAGTTCCCAAACAACTCCATCTGGGCTCCTCAAAGTGAAAACAACTTCAAAATAATCAAAAACAATGGGCCCACCTAATGAAGCGTGAGGAGCTTAAAGCTCCTCTGTCCAAAATATAGAACTGTGTTTAAATTGCAAAGAAAAAAATTAAAATGACCTTAAATGACATTTTACATAGTTTTCTTATATCAAAGTGAGATTTGTGTTCTCTTTTAACAGCGCATTCCAAAATAAGTTGTGGGAATTTTTTTTGCATTGAGTGCCATATTTTGGAAAACCAGGAAATTAACTTCCCTGGCCACACAAGCCAAATATTTTTTTTTTAAGATTCAAACTGACAAATAACTCAAATCAGAAATGCTAACCCATAAAACCAGAAGCAAACATAGTGGTGTTTTCACAGCATTAAAGCAAAAAAGGGTAAAGATATTATTCAGTAAATAAAGTCAGAGTAGGAAAACTCAATTTCTTGCCACATTCATCTCACTTTAGTTTGTGTACACTTGAAACACCGCTGTAGCACTTCAGCATAGACACTATCTACACTGACAGGAGGGGATCTCCTGTTGGCGTAGCCGCGTAGGTAATCCACCTCCCGTCTACACCCATGGGTTAGGTTGGCGTAACCACATCGCTCAGGAGTGTGGATTTTCCACATCCCTGAGCGACGTAGATGGGTTGACCTAACTTTTTAGCGTAGACCAGGCCTATGAGTTTATCATGGCTCTACTGGAAAATTGATAACGTATAGTGGAAAGTTAAAGGCCAAAGGTGCACATACTAAGAGCCATGTTCAATCTCCACTGAAATTTATAAGTAAATATAAAATGAGTTTTTAATAGGAATTGTTAAAATTCAAAGAGATGAGCAACACAGTGCTTTCAGGCATAGCCAGATTTTCTGTATATGAGACCTAAAAGAATGAGTGTTTAGAGTAGAAATGATGGAAACAAGAGAACATGACAGAGGTATACAAAACAATGATCAGAGCAAAAAAGCCAGTACTCCTACTGATATACGCTCTCCTAAATTACAGACACACCCCAATGAAACTAAGGGGGTAACAAATTTAATACTGATAAAAGGAAACTTTTTTTTTAAACACCCAGAACAATTATCCTATGGAGCTCATTGCCAAAAGATATGATATTGACACAATATTTTGAATTGTCTATTATGAGGTTCCTTACACCCCTGTCTGAAATATCTTCCTAGACAGATCTCTGGTCTCACCTAGCATGGCAACTCCTATGCTACTATGTTTTAAAAAGGTAGTTACCTTAACCCTGAATCTCCAAGCCCTAAGGTGCTGCATTTTCAGTGTTCAAACAGTAATATTTACATGGAGACATTCTGCACCTAAGTGCACCCCTAAAGCACCCGCCGCACCCCTAGTTCCTGCACCTCTGCCCAGGAGGCTCCCCCAGCCTGACACACACACGGCCCCTGCATCTGCCCCAGCCCAGGTCTCCTCAGCCCAGAGGGAAACCCACCGGCAGCTCAGTCCCCAGCCGAGTGGGGAATCAGAACCACCCGAAATTACCTTGGGACCGGAAAGATCTACCTCCACCCCGCCCCGCATGTACTCGGAGTGACTCAGTTTCCCTGTCCCAACGTGTCACCCCCCACGTGTCTCTTCTCTTCCCTAGTTCCCTCCAAACCACCCCATTTCCCCACACCCCAGGCTCGGTCTCTGCCACCCCCATCTCCCCTCCTGACCCCAATATCCCCCCCGCCCCTACAGATCTATGGGGCTGGGTCCTCTTCTCCCCTCCCCCCAATACCCCCTGCCCCAGGCTGTCTATGGGGCTGGGTCTCTCCCTCCCCCATCCCAATATCCCCTGTCCCCGGCTGTCTATGGGGCTGGGGCTGGGTCTCCCCCATCCCCCCAGTACCCCTTGCCCCAGGCTATCTATGGGGCTGGGTCTCCCCCATCCCCCCAATCTCCCCTGCCCCAGGCTGTCTATGGGGCTGGGTCTCCCCCATCCCCCCAATCTCCCCTGCCCCAGGCTGTCTATGGGGCTGGGTCTCTCCCTCCCCCATCCCAATACCCCCTGCCCCCGGCTGTCTATGGGGCTGAGTCTCTCCCTCCCCCATCCCAATACCCCCTGCCCCCGGCTGTCTATGGGGCTGGGTCTCCCCCATCCCCCCAATCTCCCCTGCCCCCGGCTGTCTATGGGGCTGGGTCTCTCCCTCCCCCATCCCAATACCCCCTGCCCCTGGCTGTCTATGGGGCTGAGTCTCTCCCTCCCCCATCCCAATACCCCCTGCCCCCGGCTGTCTATGGGGCTGGGTCTCCCCCATCCCCCCAATACCCCCTGCCCCCGGCTGTCTATGGGACTGAGTCTCTCCCTCCCCCATCCCAATATCCCCTGCCCCCGGCTGTCTATGGGGCTGGGGCTGGGTCTCCCCCATCCCCCCAATCTCCCCTGCCCCAGGCTATCTATGGGGCTGGGTCTCCCCCATCCCCCCAATCTCCCCTGCCCCCGGCTGTCTATGGGGCGGGGTCTCTCTCTGCCCCGCCCCCCAGTGTCGCGGGGTCTCTCCCCACAGCCCCGCCCCCGGCCTCACAGACACTCGCCGTCCGGCAGCTGCTGGCTGCGGGGGCTGCAGCGTGACGTCCATGTTTCACTCCAGCTCATCCCAGCCTCCCATGGGACAGGGAAGGGAAATGGCTGCAGAGGAGTCAGTTCAGGTAGGTATCATCGAGGGGTTGCTGGTGGGTTCCTGCAGAAGGAAGAGGGACAGAAATACACCGGAGATGGGAAGATTTGCACAGTTTGGTTTGAAGGTTGGAGCGCGGCAGGAAAGTCACAGGGTGGAGAATGGGAGGAGCCCAGGGTGAGGGAAACCTGCTGGAACAAGCAACAGTGACACCGGGTGGGGATAATGCACACAGCATCTCTCAGAGAGCAACAGTGACACCGGGTGGCCACGTGGGGTAATGCACACAGCATCTCTCTCAGAGAGCAACAGTGACACCAGGTGGTCACGTGGGGTAACGCACACAGCATCTCTCTCAGAGAGCAACAGTGACACCGGGTGGCCATGTGGGGTAATGCACACAGCATCTCTCTCAGAGAGCAACAGCGACACCGGGTGGCCACGTGGGGTAATACACACAGCATCTCTCAGAGAGCAACAGTGACACCGGGTGGCCACGTGGGGTAACGCACACAGCATCTCTCTCAGAGAGCAGCAGTGACCCCGGGTGGCCACGTGGGGTAATGCACACAGCATCTCTCTCAGAGAGCAACAGTGATACCGGGTGGCCACGTGGGGTAATGTACACAGCGTCTCTCAGAGAGCGACAGTGACACCGGGTGGCCACGTGGGGTAATGCACACAGCATCTCTCTCACAGTGCAACAGTGACACTGGGTGGCCACGCGGGGTAATGCACACAGCATCTCTCTCAGAGAGCAACAGTGACACTGGGTGGCCACGTGGGGTAATGCACACAGCGTCTCTCTCAGAGAGCAGCAGTGACCCCGGGTGGCCACGTGGGGTAACGCACACAGCATCTCTCTCAGAGAGCAACAGTGATACCGGGTGGCCACGTGGGGTAATGTACACAGCATCTCTCTCAGAGAGCGACAGTGACACCGGGTGGCCACGTGGGGTAATGCACACAGCGTCTCTCTCAGAGAGCGATAGTGACACCGGGTGGCCACGTGGGGTAATGCACACAGCGTCTCTCTCAGAGAGCGATAGTGACACCGGGTGGCCACGTGGGGTAACGCACACAGCATCTCTCTCAGAGAGCGACAGTGACACCGGGTGGCCACGTGGGGTAATGCACACAGCGTCTCTCTCAGAGAGCGATAGTGACACCGGGTGGCACGTGGGGTAATGCACACAGCATCTCTCTCAGAGAGCAACAGTGACACCGGGTGGCCACGCGGGGTAATGCACACAGCGTCTCTCTCAGAGAGCAACAGTGACACTGGGTGGCCACGTGGGGTAATGCACACAGCGTCTCTCTCAGAGAGCAGCAGTGACACTGGGTGGCCACGTGGGGTAATGCACACAGCGTCTCTCAGAGAGCAACAGTGACACCGGGTGGCCACGTGAGGTAATGCACACAGCGTCTCTCTCAGAGAGCAACAGTAAAACCGGGTGGCCACGTGGGGTAACGCACACAGCATCTCTTTCAGAGAGCAACAGTGACACTGGGTGGCCACGTGAGGTAATGCACACAGCATCTCTCTCAGAGAGCAACAGTGACACTGGATGACCACGTGGGGTAACGCACACAGCATCTCTCTGAGAGAGCAAAAGAGACATTGGGTGGCCACGTGGGGTAACGCACACAGCGTCTGTCTCAGAGAGCAGCAGTGACCCCGGGTGGCCACGTGGGGTAATGCACACAGCATCTCTCTCAGAGAGCGACAGTGACACTGGGTGGCCACGTGGGGTAATGCACACAGCATCTCTCTCAGAGAGCAACAGTGACACCGGGTGGCCACGTGGGGTAATGCACACAGCATCTCTCTCAGAGAGCGACAGTGACACCGGGTGGCCACGTGGGGTAATGCACACAACATCTCTCTCAGAGAGCAACAGTGACACCGGCTGGCCACGTGGGGTAATGCATGCAGCATCTCTCAGAGAGCAACAGTGACACAGGGTGGCCACGTGGGGTAATGCACACAGCGTCTCTCTCAGAGAGCAACAGTGACACCGGGTGGCCACGTGGGGTAACGCACACAGCATCTCTTTCAGAGAGCAACAGTGACACTGGGTGGCCACGTGAGGTAATGCACACAGCGTCTCTCTCAGAGAGCAACAGTGACACTGGATGGCCACGTGGGGTAACGCACACAGCATCCCTCTGAGAGAGCAACAGTGACACTGGGTGGCCACGTGGGGTAATGCACACAGCATCTCTCTCAGAGAGCAACAGTGACACCGGGTGGCCACGTGGGGTAATGTACACAGCATCTCTCTCAGAGAGCGACAGTGACACCGGGTGGCCACGTGGGGTAATGCACACAACATCTCTCTCAGAGACCAACAGTGACACTGGCTGGCCACGTGGGGTAATGCACGCAGCATCTCTCAGAGAGCAACAGTGACACCGGGTGGCCACGTGGGGTAACACACACAGCGTCTCTCTCAGAGAGCAACAGTGACACTGGGTGGCCACGTGGGGTAACGCACACAGCGTCTCTCTCAGAGAGCAACAGTGACACTGGGTGGCCACTTGAGGTACTGCACACAGCCTCTCTCTGAGAGAGCAACAGTGACACTGGGTGGCCACGTGAGGTAATGCACACAGCATCTCTCAGAGAGCAACAGTGACACTGGGTGGCCACGTGGGGTAACGCACACACCATCTCTCAGAGAGCAACAGTGACACTGGGGGGCCACGTGAGGTAATGCACACAGCGTCTCTCTCAGAGAGCAACAGTGACACCGGGTGGCCACGTGGGGTAATGCACACAGCATCTCTCTCAGAGAGCAACAGTGACACTGGGTGGCCACATGGGGTAATGCACACAGCGTCTCCATCAGAGAGCAACAGTGACACTGGGTGGCCACGTGGGGTAATGCACACAGCGTCTCTCTCAGAGAGCAACAGTGACACCGGGTGGCCACGTGGGGTAATGCACACAGCATCTCTCTCAGAGAGCAACAGTGACACTGGGTGGCCACATGGGGTAATGCACACAGCGTCTCCATCAGAGAGCAACAGTGACACTGGGTGGCCACGTGGGGTAATGCACACAGCGTCTCTCTCAGAGAGCAACAGTGACACCGGGTGGCCACGTGGTGTAATGTACACAGCATCTCTCTCAGAGAGCGACAGTGACACCGGGTGGCCACGTGGGGTAATGCACACAACATCTCTCTCAGAGAGCAACAGTGACTCCGGCTGGCCACGTGGGGTAATGCACGCAGCATCTCTCAGAGAGCAACAGTTACACTGGGTGGCCACGTGGGGTAACGCACACAGCATCTCTCTCAGAGAGCAACAGTGACACTGGGTGGCCACGTGAGGTAATGCACACAGCATCTCTCAGAGAGCAACAGTGACACTGGGTGGCCACGTGGGGTAACGCACACAGCGTCTCTCTCAGAGAGCAACAGTGACACCGGGTGGCCACATGGGGTAACGCACACAGCATCTCTCTCAGAGAGCAACAGTGACACTGGGTGGCCACGTGAGGTACTGCACACAGCCTCTCTCTGAGAGAGCAACAGTGACACCGGGTGGCCACGTGGGGTAACGCACACAGCATCTCTCTCAGAGAGCAACAGTGACACTGGGTGGCCACGTGGGGTAATGCACACAGCATCTCTCAGAGAGCAACAGTGAAACCGGGTGGCCACGTGGGGTAATGCACACAGCGTCTCTCTCAGAGAGCAACAGTGACACCGGGTGGCCACGTGGGGTAATATACACAGCATCTCTCTCAGAGAGCGACAGTGACACCGGGTGGCCACGTGGGGTAATGCACACAACATCTCTCTGAGAGAGCAACAGTGACACCAGCTGGCCACGTGGGGTAATGCACGCAGCATCTCTCAGAGAGCAACAGTGACACCGGGTGGCCACGTGGGGTAACGCACACAGCGTCTCCGTCAGAGAGCAACAGTGACACTGGGTGGCCATGTGGGGTAATGCACACAGCGTCTCTCTCAGAGAGCAACAGTGACACCGGGTGGCCACATGGGGTAACGCACACAGCATCTCTCTCAGAGAGCAACAGTGACACTGGGTGGCCACGTGAGGTACTGCACACAGCCTCTCTCTGAGAGAGCAACAGTGACACTGGGTGGCCACGTGAGGTAATGCACACAGCGTCTCTCTCAGAGAGCAACAGTGACACTGGGTGGCCACGTGGGGTAACGCACACAGCGTCTCTCTCAGAGAGCAGCAGTGACACCGGGTGGCCACGTGGGGTAATGCACACAGCATCTCTCTCAGAGAGCGACAGTGACACCGGGTGGCCACGTGGGGTAATGCACACAGCGTCTCTCTCAGAGAGCAACAGTGACACTGGGTGGCCACGTGGGGTAATGCACACAGCGTCTCTCTCAGAGAGCAACAGTGACACCGGGTGGCCACGTGGGGTAATGCACACAGCATCTCTCTCAGAGAGCAACAGTGACACCGGGTGGCCACGTGGGGTAATGCACACAGCATCTCTCTCAGAGAGCGACAGTGACACCGGGTGGCCACGTGGGGTAATGCACGCAGCATCTCTCAGAGAGCAACAGTGACACAGGGTGGCCACGTGGGGTAATGCACACAGCGTCTCTCTCAGAGAGCAACAGTGACACCGGGTGGCCACGTGGGGTAATGCACACAGCATCTCTCTCAGAGAGCAACAGTGACACCGGGTGGCCACGTGGGGTAACGCATACAGCATCTCTTTCAGAGAGCAACAGTGACACTGGGTGGCCACGTGAGGTAATGCACACAGCGTCTCTCTCAGAGAGCAACAGTGACACTGGATGGCCACGTGGGGTAACGCACACAGCATCTCTCTGAGAGAGTAACAGTGACACTGGGTGGCCACGTGTGGTAATGCACACAGCATCTCTCTCAGAGAGCAACAGTGACACCGGGTGGCCACGTGGGGTAATGTACACAGCATCTCTCTCAGAGAGCGACAGTGACACCGGGTGGCCACGTGGGGTAATGCACACAACATGTCTCTCAGAGAGCAACAGTGACACTGGCTGGCCACGTGGGGTAATGCATGCAGCATCTCTCAGAGAGCAACAGTGACACCGGGTGGCCACGTGGGGTAATGCACACAGCGTCTCTCTGAGAGAGCAACAGTGACACTAGGTGGCCACGTGGGGTAATGCACACAGCATCTCTCAGAGAGCAACAGTGACACTGGGTGGCCACGTGGGGTAATGCACACAGCATCTCTCAGAGAGCAACAGTGACACTGGGTGGCCACGTGGGGTAATGCACACAGCATCTCTCAGAGAGCAACAGTGACACTGGGTGGCCACGTGAGGTAATGCACACAGCATCTCTCTGAGAGAGCAACAGTGACACTAGGTGGCCACGTGGGGTAATGCACACAGCATCTCTCAGAGAGCAACAGTGACACTGGGTGGCCACGTGGGGTAATGCACACAGCGTCTCTCTCAGAGAGCAACAGTGACACCGGGTGGCCACGTGGGGTAATGCACACAGCATCTCTCTCAGAGAGCAACAGTGACACTGGGTGGCCACATGGGGTAATGCACACAGTTTCTCCATCAGAGAGCAACAGTGACACCGGGTGGCCACGTGGGGTAACGCACACAGCGTCTCTCTCAGAGAGCAACAGTGACACTGGGTGGCCACGTGGGGTAATGCACACAGCGTCTCTCTCAGAGAGCAACAGTGACACCGGGTGGCCACGTGGGGTAACGCACACAGCGTCTCTCTCAGAGAGCAACAGTGACACTGGGTGGCCACGTGAGGTAATGCACACAGCATCTCTCAGAGAGCAACAGTGACACTGGGTGGCCACGTGAGGTAATGCACACAGCGTCTCTCTCAGAGAGCAACAGTGACACCGGGTGGCCACGTGGGGTAACGCACACAGCGTCTCTCTCGGAGAGCAACAGTGACACTGGGTGGCCACGTGGGGTTATGCACACAGCATCTCTCAGAGAGCAACAGTGACACCGGGTGGCCACGTGGGGTAATGCACACAGCGTCTCTCTCAGAGTGCAACAGTGACACCGGGTGGCCACGTGGGGTAATGTACACAGCATCTCTCTCAGAGAGCGACAGTGACACCAGGTGGCCATGTGGGGTAATGCACACAACATCTCTCTGAGAGAGCAACAGTGACACCAGCTGGCCACGTGGGGTAATGCACGCAGCATCTCTCAGAGAGCAACAGTGACACCGGGTGGCCACGTGGGGTAACGCACACAGCGTCTCTCTCAGAGAGCAACAGTGACACCGGGTGGCCACGTGGGGTAATGCACACAGCGTCTCTCTCAGAGAGCAACAGTGACACCGGGTGGCCACGTGGGGTAACGCACACAGCATCTCTTTCAGAGAGCAACAGTGACACTGGGTGGCCACGTGAGGTAATGCACACAGCGTCTCTCTCAGAGAGCAACAGTGACACTGGGTGGCCACGTGGGGTAACGCACACAGCATCTCTCTGAGAGAGCAACAGTGACACCGGGTGGCCACGTGGGGTAATGCACACAGCATCTCTCTCAGAGAGCAACAGTGACACCGGGTGGCCACGTGGGGTAATGTACACAGCATCTCTCTCAGAGAGCGACAGTGACACCGGGTGGCCACGTGGGGTAATGCACACAACATGTCTCTCAGAGAGCAACAGTGACACTGGCTGGCCACGTGGGGTAATGCACACAACATCTCTCTCATAGACCAACAGTGACACCGGGTGGCCACGTGGGGTAATGCACACAGCGTCTCTCTGAGAGAGCAACAGTGACACTAGGTGGCCACGTGGGGTAATGCACACAGCATCTCTCAGAGAGCAACAGTGACACTGGGTGGCCACGTGGGGTAATGCACACAGCATCTCTCAGAGAGCAACAGTGACACTGGGTGGCCACGTGAGGTAATGCACACAGCATCTCTCAGAGAGCAACAGTGACACTGGGTGGCCACGTGAGGTAATGCACACAGCATCTCTCTGAGAGAGCAACAGTGACACTGGGTGGCCACGTGAGGTAATGCACACAGCGCCTCTCTCAGAGAGCGACAGTGACACTGGGTGGCCACGTGGGGTAATGCACACAGCGTCTCTCTCAGAGAGCAACAGTGACACTGGGTGGCCACGTGAGGTAATGCACACAGCATCTCTCAGAGAGCAACAGTGACACTGGGTGGCCACGTGGGGTAATGCACACAGCATCTCTCTCAGAGAGCAACAGTGACACCGGGTGGCCACGTGGGGTAATGCACACAGCATCTCTCTCAGAGAGCAACAGTGACACTGGTTGGCCACATGGGGTAATGCACACAGCGTCTCCATCAGAGAGCAACAGTGACACCGGGTGGCCACGTGGTGTAATGTACACAGCCTCTCTCTCAGAGAGCGACAGTGACACCGGGTGGCCACGTGGGGTAATGCACACAACATCTCTCTCAGAGAGCAACAGTGACTCCGGCTGGCCACGTGGGGTAATGCACGCAGCATCTCTCAGAGAGCAACAGTGACACCGGGTGGCCACGTGGGGTAACGCACACAGCGTCTCTCTCAGAGAGCAACAGTGACACTGGGTGGCCACGTGGGGTAACGCACACAGCGTCTCTCTCAGAGAGCAACAGTGACACCGGGTGGCCACGTGGGGTAACGCACACAGCATCTCTCTCAGAGAGCAACAGTGACACTGGGTGGCCACGTGAGGTAATGCACACAGCGTCTCTCTCGGAGAGCAACAGTGACACTGGGTGGCCACGTGGGGTTATGCACACAGCATCTCTCAGAGAGCAACAGTGACACCGGGTGGCCACGTGGGGTAATGCACACAGCATCTCTCTCAGAGAGCAACAGTGACACCGGGTGGCCACGTGGGGTAATGCACACAGCGTCTCTCTCAGAGTGCAACAGTGACACCGGGTGGCCACGTGGGGTAATGTACACAGCGTCTCTCTCAGAGAGCGACAGTGACACCAGGTGGCCATGTGGGGTAATGCACACAACATCTCTCTGAGAGAGCAACAGTGACACCAGCTGGCCACGTGGGGTAATGCACGCAGCATCTCTCAGAGAGCAACAGTGACACCGGGTGGCCACGTGGGGTAACGCACACAGCGTCTCTCTCAGAGATCAACAGTGACACTGAGTGGCCACGTGGGGTAACGCACACAGCGTCTCTCTCAGAGAGCAACAGTGACACCGAGTGGCCACGTGGGGTAACGCACACAGCGTCTCTCTCAGAGAGCAACAGTGACACGGGGTGGCCACATGGGGTAACGCACACAGCGTCTCTCTCAGAGAGCAACAGTGACACCAGGTGGCCACGTGGGGTAACGCACACAGCATCTCTCTCAGAGAGCAACAGTGACACTGGGTGGCCACATGGGGTAACGCACACAGCATCTCTCTCAGAGAGCAACAGTGACACTGGGTGGCCACGTGGGGTAACGCACACAGCATCTCTCTCAGAGAGCAACAGTGACACCGGGTGGCCACGTGGGGTAACGCACACAGCGTCTCTCTCAGAGAGCAACAGTGACACCGGGTGGCCACATGGGGTAACGCACACAGCATCTCTCTCAGAGAGCAACAGTGACACTGGGTGGCCACGTGAGGTACTGCACACAGCCTCTCTCTGAGAGAGCAACAGTGACACCGGGTGGCCACGTCGGGTAATGCACACAGCGTCTCTCTCAGAGAGCAACAGTGACACCGGGTGGCCACGTGGGGTAATGCACACAGCGTCTCTCTCAGAGAGCGACAGTGACACCGGGTGGCCACGTGGGGTAATGCACACAGCATCTCTCTCAGGGAGCAACAGTGACACGGGGTGGCCACGTGGGGTAATGCACACAGCGTCTCTCTCAGAGAGCGACAGTGACACCGGGTGGCCACGTGGGGTAATGCACACAGCCTCTCTCTCAGAGAGCAGCAGTGACACCGGGTGGCCACATGGGGTAACGCACACAGCATCTCTCTCAGAGAGCAACAGTGACACTGGGTGGCCACGTGAGGTACTGCACACAGCCTCTCTCTGAGAGAGCAACAGTGACACTGGGTGGCCACGTGGGGTAATGCACACAGCGTCTCTCTCAGAGAGCAACCGTGACACCGGCTGGCCACGTGGGGTAATGCACGCAGCATCTCTCAGAGAGCAACAGTGACACCGGGTGGCCACGTGGGGTAATGCACGCAGCATCTCTCAGAGAGCAACAGTGACACCGCGTGGCCACGTTGGGTAACGCACACAGCATCTCTCTCAGAGAGCAACAGTGACACTGGGTGGCCACGTGGGGTAACGCTCACAGCATCTCTCTCAGAGAGCAACAGTGACACTGGGTGGCCACGTGAGGTAATGCACACAGCATCTCTCTCAGAGAGCAACAGTGACACCGGGTGGCCACGTGGGGTAATGCACACAGCATCTCTCTCAGAGAGTAACAGTGACACAGGGTGGCCACGTGGGGTAAGGCACACAGCATCTCTCAGAGAGCAACAGTGACACCGGGTGGCCACGTGGGGTAACGCACACAGCATTTCTCCCAGAGAGGAACAGTGACACACAAGGCCTGAGAGAGACGCTGTGTGCATTGCCCCACATGGACACCCTGTGTCACTGTTGCTCTCTGAGAGAGATGCTGTGTGCATTACCCCACGTGGCCACTCGGTGTCACTGTCCCGCTCTGAGAGAGATGCTGTGTGCATTACCTCACGTGGCCACCCGGTATCACTGTTGCTCTCTGAGAGGGGGCGTGGGAGTCCCAGGGGGGCTGTCACGGGTGGGGGTGTGGCTAGGGGCCAGGGCAGTCATGGGACACGGGGTTTGAATAGTTGGAGGGGTTCCAGGGGCGATTAGGAAGCGGGGGGGTCTCTGGAGGGGGCGGTCAGGGAACAAGGAACGGGGGGGTTGGATGGGTCAAGGGTTCAGGGCGGGGGGTTGTCAGGGGTGGGGATGTGGAGAGGGGTCGGGGCAGTCAGGGGACAGGGTCCTAGGGAGGCACTTACAGTTGGGGGGTTTCAGGAGAGGGCAGTCAGGGGACAAGGAGCAGGGAGGTTTAGATAGGGGGTGGGGTCCTGGGGGGCAGTTAGGGGCATTGTCCCAGGAGGGAGCAGTCAGGGGACAATGAGCACGGAGGGTTGGGGGTTTTGAGGGGGGGAGGGAGTGGATGGGGGCGGGGCTAGGGCAGGTCTCCCTGGGTGCACACCCTAGTGAAATGTGCTGCGCACGCCTATGCTTGGCGAGTTTCTCTTCTGCAGCAAACTTACTCTATCCGTATGTGAGCCTGGCAAGCTCAGTTGGTCGAGCGTCAGTCTGTTAATCTGAGGCTCCAGGGTTCAAGTCCCTGGTTAAGTGTAGGGAAGATCATTTCCCCCTGCGGTGTCCCCTGAGAGCGTCAGGAGTCAGCTCTTCAGTCCCCTCCTTGATGTTACTCTTTTCTTTTCAGGACTTGGGCTTTCCTAGGAAGGGCCATTTACTGCCTGGGACGTCCTCACATGCCCACTGGCCTCCCAGTCTGGAGGAAGAAAGGCTTCTGGGTCTACAGCAAACCCACAAGGCTCCAAGAGGTGACTGGCCGAGATCCTGCAGTTTTCCCTCGCTGATGCCAAGGTGCTTTCTCAGCTCATTTCCCCACCCTCTGTCCTGCAGGGGTTGGGGTTATCCCAGGGACAGGCCAGTGGCAGATGGAGGAGTGTCTTGCTGGACAGCTAGGGAAAAGGAAGCCATCATGTTTCTGCCTGGTTTCGAACCAGGGGCCTTTTGCGTGTTAGGCAAACGTGATAACCACTACACCACACCTCGCTGAGAAAGAGCAAGGGAAGAACAAAAGCCCACATCCATAGGGTGGCAGAGGCTTCAGGAGCCCACAGCGTTTGCCCATCTGGGGCATTGTGGCTGAGATCTCTGCTGGCCAGCGCCAGCGCTCGCAAGGCGCTAGTGTGGATGCTGGAGGCTGGGTGCTGGGTGCTGGAGGCAGAGACCCAGCAGAGTGGCGCAGCGGCAGCGTGCTGGGCCCGTAACCCAGAGCTCAATGGATTGAAACCATCCTCTGCTAGGCAGGTGCTTGTTTCTTTTTGCTCTGGGCCCGCAAGCGAGGGGGCGACCAGCAGAGCGCCAGGAGCCGGGGCCGTGAGGCAAGAGGTGGCTGAGGTGTGGGACTGCCAGGGAGCTCCCCGGCCCCTCTGGCTGCCTGGGCTGAAGGCGAGAGCCAGGCCTGTGCGTGAGGTCTGAGTGCCGGTGGCTCCCCCACTCCTCGGGAGAGTCTGTCCCAAGGCAGCGGCCCAGCCCCCCTCCAAGGGGGGTGCGTCCCACCAGCATTTCTTGCCCCGTTTGGGGAGGTTCAGCCTCCCCGAGCCCCTTGTAGCCGCCGCCCACGCGCAGTGTCACTGGTAGATACGGGCAGAGGAGACTCGGGGGCCTGGGCTGGGAAATCCCTGGGTGAAACTGGCTGCCTGAGCCCAGCCCCTCTGCACTCAGGGGAGCGGTGAGAGGGGGAGGGGCTCAGGGAGTAAATCCTCAGAAACCTCCCCACTGGGTTTGTAATATCAGGCCCCAGCGAACAAGTCCCTGCGTGTGTGAGGGGAGGGGCTGTGAGGGGGAGGGTCCATGGGGGTGTCAGTGTGAAGGGGGAGGGGCTGTGATGGGGAGGGTCCATGGGGATGTCTCTGTGAGGGGAGGGATTGTAAGGGGGAGGGTCCATGTGGGAGTCAGTGTGAGGGGGAGGGGCTGTGAGAAGCTGGTCACCTCCAGGCAGCAGGAGCCCCCTGACATGGGAGTTGAACTGCCCCCTCCCCCCAGGTGCTTTGGGGGCCCTAGAGCCCAGCATGGAGCTGCTGTCCCTGCAGGGCCCCTGGGAGTCACAGAGGGGTGATGTGAGGTTACTGCCCCATCTGTCCTGGGCTGGGGGGCTGGAGCCCCCGGAACAGCCCTGTGGGGACTCAGCCCTGTGGGGGATTCACTGTGTGTGGAAAAGCCCGTCTAGGAATGGGGATTCCCAGCTGCGTTACAGCGGCGTGACGGAGAGGAAAGAGTTAATGCTTTAGGACAGTCTGGGGGCGCTGGATGGGAAGGAGGGGGCCCGGCTCTCAGGTTGCAGAACGGCCCACCCCAAACGTTCAAAAACCCTGAGCCAGGCTCACCGAAAATCACGAGATGGGCTTTGAAATCATGAGATTGTGTAAAATTAATAGATTTGGGATCTTTTTATTTGCCTTCTGCTTGATGAGCCTTTAGGGCGCAGTGGGGAGACAACGTCCTGTGTCTTTAAGAGCGAAGGCTGAAATCATCACGTCTCCACCTGACTCCAGGAGCTGGGGCTTTAAGGAAAACAACAATTCTCATCAGACTCAAGGCAAAATCAGGAGCGTTGGCAGCACCGAGAGGGACGGAGTCTTTATTCTCCGGGATTCCCTGGAGCCGGGTTCCCAGCCTTGTTCTTTCTGTGGCCCCCGCCCAACATGGTATAAAAACTCCACAGCCCACCCGTGCCACAACGACTGTCTAACGCTGGCCCTGCTTGCTGGTTTAGTTTGGCAGATTCCCGCCCTGCCCCGGCCGAAACCTGCTCGCTGCCCCCCACCCCTGGGGGTCTGGATCCCTGGCTGAGAACCACGGCCTGGGAGCTCTGTTTAGAAGGGGGGAGCAAAGCTGCTGCCTTTCCCGATGGCTGAACTCAGGCCCTTAGCGTGGGATATTCCTGCCCTGCCAGCGACCCCAGGAAAGCTCACTGAGCCGCTGCCTGGCCTCAGGGACAGTCTCAGCCAGCAGGGCCCCTGGGGGCAATGAAGCAGCTGGGTCAGGCTGGGAACCCTCATTCCCAGAGAAGTGCCCTGGCTCCCTGCTCAGCAGCTGAGAAGTCAATTCCCCCCACGCCCGATGAACCAGCCTGGAGCTCAGTGCAGCGCTGGGGGTTTCTCCTTTCACTCCTGCTGGGGAGTGCGGGGATCCCAGGGGCTTTTCTAGAAGACAACAGAAAGCTCAGGTTCAGATTACATCTTTATTTACAATTTTGTATAATGTGATATAATCCTCCAATCCTAGTGTCACCATCGATAACGTGGCTTGTTCAGCCTGGGAGTTTACCAGTCTGGACCTTAGAATCATAGAATCTCAGGGTTGGAAGGGACCTCGGGAGGTATCTAGTCCAACCCCCTGCTCAAAGCAGGACCAACCCCAACTAGATCATCCCAGCCAGGGCTTTGTCAAGCTGGGCCCTAAAAACTGTTAAGGCAGGAGATCCCACCACCTCCCTAGGGAACCCATTCCAGGGCTTCACCACCCTACTAGTGACATAGTGTTTCCTAAAATCCAACCTAGACTTCCCCCCACTGCAACTTGAGAACATTGCTCCTTGTTCTGTCATCTGTCACCACTGAGAACAGCCGAGCTCCATCCTCTTGGAAACCTGCCTTCAGGTAGTTGAAGGCTGCTATCAAATCCCCCAAAACTGGTGCTCCAGATGAGGCTTGAACTCACAAGCTCAGCATCACTTCATGCAGCACGCCGTTATGAGTACTGTGCGCTAACCCAGTGCGCCACTGGAGTCCGAAATGCCCAAATTTTGACCAACAATTTTGGACCTTGACACAAATCAATGGCTCCCCCTAGAATGGGGTTGTGTGACCTTCCTTATGTCCTGGCGCCATCTTGTGGTCATTTCCTTTCCCTCCTTTCGGTGAAAAGCTTTGGGGTTTTGTGTACAAACTGTATTTCCTCGGGAGAGACCCAGGAGCGGGGGTTGCCTGCGTCTACCCAGCAGCCACTAGCTTAGAAGGTGGCCGACAAACACCCTTAAGACGAGGCAGCCATCAAAAAAATCATCTCCCTTCTTCCCTTGAGTGACAGCCTGAATCGTTCCTTGTCCGGGCAGAGCCCAAGGACTGGAATCAGCAGCAGCAACAAACCCTCAGTACGTAGCAGGAACAACCCAAACTGTGCGTTCAAAGGAGCTGTCTCCTTCCTTCGGGGGTCACGTTTGCCATTAGGGTCCCTGATTTTCATTTCCCTTCTCTGAGGGCAGAGATGGGGCTGGAGCCACCTCAGGCTGGGCTGTGGAGCCCAGGTCCCCACCTGTCAGTCACTCTGGGGACCTGTCTCTGCTCACAGCTGACAGGCTGCCTCCGGCCTCTCCAGCCAGCTCCTGAGCGCTGTGGGGGTGAGTCATTTGTCAAGCATCAGTGGCACACAGGAGAGGTGCTTTCGCCAGGTGCATTGGTGGTGTAGTGGTGAGCAGAGCTGCTCTCCAAGTAGTTGATGTGGGTTTGATTCCCAGCCAATGCAGGGGTGTGAGGTTTTCCTGGCTGGGAACTGGTTTAATTGCAGGGATGTTGTATCAGTTTATCAATGGAATGAGAGAATTAATGTCCCAAATCCCAGCAGGTCATTAAACACCCAGTGGGGGAAGAAAGGGGGGGGACTATACAGTGAGCTGTTGGAGTCCCCCTCGTATTACAATGTTTGGGTTTGTTGTTTTTTTTTAATTCCTTTACTTCCCTCTCCCTGTTAGACTCAGAGCCTTTAAGGTCAGAAGGGACCAGCGTGATCATCTAGTCTGACCTCCTGCACTTTGCCTCGCTCCAGCTCTGCTCTTGTCTCTGGCCCCTGCCTCGCTCCAGCTGGGGACCAACCCTTCCCCCACACCATGCCCAGCTGTCAGCGTGGATAAAAATCAATGACTTTTTTAATGTAAATTGGCTTGTTGTGGGAAAAAATCATTTGAATTAAGATTCGTTATATCTCATCATGGAATAGGGATTATACATTCTAATTCTATAGTATGAGACAGTATATTCATGTAATGTTTAAGAAAAGTTTTGTAAAGGAATTCTAATAGTTCATGGTTTAGGGACCCAATCTCATGGGGTTCCTCAGGCTTCTGTATAGATTATTTAGGTTAATCTTTCTATCTACCCAAAGGGACTCAGTGCTCAGTCTAGATGATACCATCAGAGATTCTTAGTTTTGCAATTCTCAAACTGTGGATTTGTGTCTCCAGAAGTAACATGCTTGTTAACAGCAAAAATGTTTTTTTTAAATAAATAAATAAATAAATAAATAAACAAACAAACAATGGAGGTGAGAAATAACAGACCTCAACTCTATTTTCCCTCTGCAAATTTGTGTACACGGAGTCAATCCCTTACCTCTCTTTAAAAGTGAAAAGTTTCAAAAAGATTGTTGGAGGCAGAATAGATCTGGACAAGGAGAAGAAGTCTGGAGATAAATGTGAGAAGCGAGGGACATATGCTTTTTTGTTAAACTATTATGTTTGCTGTTGAAGAAAAAAATCCAGAATACTTAACATTGTTGTTTTAGTTAAATAAAACAACTGAAATGTCCCTCTGGTGATGTTCTCCTCCTAATAGAGCCTGGCTAGTAAGTGCTCCAAATATTAATGATTAACCTGTTGAATTGGAGATAGTTCACCTCCCACTGACTTCATAAATATCTGCTTCAATTATCTTTGCTAAATGAAATAACCAACCAATCATTCATTTTCTGATATAGCCCACAAAAGCAAAACTCCCAAATCCCTCCTCACGTGGGGAGCCAGGATTACTGCTCATATTCTGTAGATCAAACATTTCCAGGTCTGGTTAGATAGTCCCAGGTCAACAGAAGAACTCTTCTGTCAATGTAGCTACTACAGCGATGGGAAAACCCTCCAGTTACTGTAGCTACTGTCTACTCCAAAGTGCTACAGCAGCATCCCAGCAGTGTTTTAAGTGTGGACAGCCTGAGAGTGAGACTGGATCTGGCTCCAGGTGGCACTGTGGATGCTCAAGTACTAAGACAACAGCAATAACAACACACTAGTGCTTCCGTAGTCTGCAGGATTCGAACCTGCGCAGGGAAACCCCAATGGATTTCTAGTCCATCGCCTTAACCACTCGGCTACAACTACGTGACAGACAGTAATTTCACTACACCATTATTCTGTTCTCACTGAATTATCACTTCGAATGGTTTGCTCAGACCAGCTTCCCCAGCATACTCACAGCTGTGCATTAGCGTAAGTGTGTCCATTTCCCTTCTGGCTGGAGCGTGACTAGAGTGTGTTTGTGTTAACGACATTGCTGTAGATTGTTGTTCATTCCCCAGTTTGACAATTCAGACAGTCCCTTTCCTATTCACATCTCCAGTATGTTAGTCCAAGAGCAGAGGGCAGCAGGGCCGGCACAAGCACTAGGCGACCTAGTCTGCACATTGAGTGGATGTTTTCAGAGAATCATCCACAATGACTCCAGATCTCTTTCTTGAGTGGTGACAGCTAATTTAGACCCCATCATTGTATATGTAGAGTTGGGATTATGCTTTCCAAGGTGCATTACTTTGCATTTATCAATATTACATTTCATCTGACATTTTGTTGCCCAGTCACCCACTTTTAAGAGATCCTTTTGTAGCTCTTCACAGTCTGCTTGCGTCTTAACTGTCTTTAGTACTTTTGTATCATCTGCTAATTTTGCCACCTCACTGTTTACCCCTTTTCCAGATCATTGATGAATATGTTGAGTAGGACTGGTCCCAGAACAGAGCCTTGGGAGACACCACTATTTACCTCTCTCCATTCTGGAAACTGACCATTTATTCCTACCCTTTGTTTCCTATCTTTTAACCAGTTACCGATCCATGAGAGCACCTTCCCTCTTACCCCGTGCCAGTTTACTTTGCATAAGAGCCTTTGGTGAGGGACCTTGTGAACAGGGGCGCCGACTCCGTGGGTGCTCCGGTGCTGGAGCAGCCACGGAGAAAAATTGGTGGGTGCTCCGCACCCACTGGCAACTCCCCGCCCGCCCCGGACCCGCGGCAAACTTACCGGGCACCGGGAGATGTTGCGGGGCCCCGCCCCCGACGCCGGGTGACAGCACCCACGGGCAGGGCTGGAAGTCAGCCCCTGTGCTTGTGAAAGGTTTTCTGATAATCTAAGTACACTCTATCCACTGGATCCCCTTGGTCCACATGCTTTCTGACCCCCTCAGAGAATTCTAGCCGATTGGTGAGGAATGATTTCCCTTTACTAAAACCATGTCGACTCTTCCTCAATAAATTATGTTCATCTCTGTGTCTGACAATATTGTTCTTTATTATAGTTTCAACCAGTTTGCCCGGTTCTGTTCCACCAGTGCTGCTGAGACCGAACACGACGGCCTTCCACGTCTTGTGGGGACATAGGCTGTCCCCACCGAGCCAGGAGAAGTGCGGCTTTTCTGGCAGTAGTGGAAGGGGGGTTGGGCACGCTGGGCTTTGAAGCCTTTTACGGCTCTCCTGTTTTGTTTCCACTTTTCAGCAGGGCCTGAGCCTGAGGGCAGGTCAGGCAGAGGGGAATGGGGGGCAGCCATAAAGAACGCAGCCGACTCCTCGGATGCTGGGACACACGGCAACTAATCAATGCCATTGTATTGTATCACCGTTGGCAAAGCCGCTGTCAGGAGCATCTTCAGCCGTGGAGGCAGTTCCCCGCAGCAGTGGCTAGCCGGGTTTCTGTGGCCGTTATGCATCTGGCTGTAGTGGGAAACAGCCACGAGTCACCAGCAGAGCGGAGCCGGGCGAGGTTTGGGCTCTGGGACCGGGATGGGCCTTGATTCCGTCCTGCTGGTCTCTGGTTGAGGGCAGGCAAAGGGTGTTACTGGGGAAGTGGGAGCAGTTGTGTTTCATGTTCAGGCTTTGGTATCGGTTCCTCCAGGTTTCTCATAAGCACACAGGGACGTTAGCGGACGCTCTCAATCCAGGATTGGCCCAGATACCATAATGTGATGGGGATGGCATTTTCCTTTTGTTTTTTTTGTTGTTTTTTTTGTGTATTTCCGGTGGCATTTCTGTCTGTGGTTTCATTTTTCTTTGGAGAACGGTGTTTTCTCCTGGATCCAATATTTAACTAGAAAAAGAAGAAGGCCTCAGGGTGCCAGATGGAGGAGCAGGCTGGGGCTAGGGCTGCTAAGAGAGCCAGAGTAGCAGGTTTTCTGTATTGTTTCCGGCCCTCTTTTTCTTTACTAGTTTCTCTTCTGCACCAAACTTACTGTTTCCACATGTGAGGCTGGCTAGCTCAGTTGGTTAAACATCTGACTTTTAATCTGAGGGTTCAGGGTTCAAGTCCCTGGTAAGAAGTAGGGGGATCATTTCCTCCTGTGGTCTACTTCAAGAAGCAGCTTTTCAGTACTCTCCTTGACATTATCTTTTTTTTTGTTTTCAGGACTTGGGCTTTCCTAGGAAGGGCCATTTACTACCTGGGACTGAAGAGGCAACTTCCTCACACGCCCACTGGCCTCACAGTTGGGAGGAAGAAAGGCTTCTGGGTGCCAACTTGTTGAGCAAATACAGGGCTGGCCAGAGAGGCCTTGAGCAAGGGAGGCAAAAAATTGTCACCCAGGCTCTTCTACACCACAAGTGTGAAGAACACAAGGCCATTATCACCACTGGTCCCATGGTGTAAGGGCAGCACTCAGGGCTCTGAATCCTGCAATCCGAGTTCCAGTCTCGGTGGGACCTTGGGGCAGCTCTTCTGCCACCTAACACTCCTGGGTGTCCCAAGGCTTCGTCTTGCTCTCTCCAATGACGTGGGAGCCTGTCTTTTGCCTGCTCGCTGTTGTGACTTGAGAGCCAGAGGGGACGTTTGATCCAGACGTCTGGCCGTGCCTGGAGTCCTGTAGGTAGGGGTGCGAGCTCCATTTCCTCTGAGTCCTGAAGCTGGGCTGCAGCCTGGCCTAGGAGGCAGCCCGATGGGTTGACATGTCCCCTGCACTCCCTGGTTCGCTCCATCTGCTCCGGATCTAGAGACTTTTTTCTATCCCAGCTCTCCTTCTCTTCTCTTCTGTGCTCTCTCTTTCCCTGCTCCCCTTTGTTTTCCATGGGACCTGGCCCCATAGTTCTATGTTGTGCAATATCGTGTTTAACTTTCCAAATCAGCTGGTAGCTGGAGAATATTTCCATGTGGTTGCCCCCTACGTAGATTGCAGTGATGTCTGGTGTGTCCTCACGGGGAACCAGTCCAGGGTCTAGCCACCTGCGTCAGTGGCAACAGGGGCAAAAGGTTGGGCGGGGTTTCAGTCACACACGGCATTGCCTCCAACCCCCACAGTCTGTTTCCCTGGGCCACTTCCCCACAGCCCTAGCACCTTTCTCCACCTTTGTGTCTGGGCCTCAGTCTGGCAGCAGTCAGGGGAGCTCACTCCTGCTCCCCTCACCTGCCCAGCACTGCTCTGATCATGGCTCCCTCTCTTCTCCCTCCTCCAAGACAGCCAGTCCTCCCTCCCCAAACTCCAAGGAGTGACTGACGTTTACTCTGCTGAGCAGCCCTTTATATGTGGGCTGCTCCAGAAAGCCTTCCCCTAATTGGCTCTCCCAATACGCTTTCCTGATTGGCTGGGTTCTGTGCAGCCTCTCCAAGGCTGCCTTAATCTTTCTCCTGGCTGGGTGGGGCAGTTGCCCCCCCACACTTGGAAAGTGGCAAATGAGAAGTCTGGAGCTGGTGGAAAGGTGACCATGACTCAGCATTGAGCCGAGGTCGCTGCGACTGAAATGCAGAGCACGAACCATGATACGATCACAGTGGCTGGTGGGAGAAGCACGTGTTAGAAGCCCCCTGTCATCTGAGCTGTGGTTTTCTGTGCACAGAGATCCAGACACCTCAAGGTCTGCAAGTCTTGAGGGAAATGGGGAACGTCTGTACTTTGAATATGCAGGTCTTGTCTTGGACCATCAAATGGAGCAGTTGGAAGGGCTTGTAGGAGGCAGGCACCATGGCTTAGCTGGCTAAAGCACTTGTCTAGTAAACAGGAGATCCTGGGTTCAACTCCCCGTGGTGCCTTGTAGAACTTTTGTCTCCTCTCATCACATTTTCCTGTGTCTTTCAAGGAAACACAAGAGACCTCCCCTGGCAATCCAAGTAACTGCTTGCTAAGGAAAAGGCTCCTTTGAAGAGGAGCATTAGAAACAATCAAATCACGAGCCTGGAGCTGATGAAGAGGCTGCTGTGACCGGCATTGGCAAGGCGGCGGCTTCGACTGCAATTTGTGCAACACGAGATCCTGTGCCACACGTCCTTGTGACGCGCTGGGTTTGTCTGCGCACAGAGACCCTGACAGACAGTCCCTGCCCCCCTGTTCTCTAGACCAGAGTGACTCTCAGCCAGCGTAACACAGGAGGGTTTATTGAGCGTTGAACACAGCACAGGAACTCTCAGGGCCTCAGGCCTGGCCTCCCCCGAGCCGAGCACATCCAGCTCTCTCCTGTATCCCGGTGGGCTCTGCCTGCTCCCTCTCCCCAGCCCAGAGCCCCCCAGTAGCATAGGCAGGTCCGGAGCACATGGGGAGCGGTGCTATAAAAAGACTCCTCCCCAGGCTCCCCCTGTACTCACCCGGCGGCGCCTCCGGGAGGCACTCCGGGTCCTCCCAGAGGTGAAAGTAAGCCGGTCCGGTCCGGTACCGGCAAGAGCCAGTACGCCGTGCCGGACCGGACCGGCTTCCCCGGCGGTGATTTAAAAGGCCTGCAGCTCCAGCCGCTGCGGGGAGCCCCGGGCCCTTTAAAGCGCCGCCGGAGCTCCGGCAGCGGGGCTCGGGCGGGGATTTCAAAGGCCCACGGCTCCTGCAGCCGCGGGGAGCAGCGGGCCTTTTAATCCCCGCCCGAGCCCAGCTCCGGCAGCGGGGCGTGGGCGCCGCCGCTTGTGCTCACAGGGGGAGCAGCCGCTCCCCCTAATCCCCCCCCCCGGCTACACCACTGGGTGGGGGATATCACTGGCCCCAAGCCCCGCCTCTGTCCATTCTCTTCTCTCCAGGTAAACAGCCCTGCAAACAGGGTCGTCTGGGCCTCTTCTCGTCTCTGCCCCCTCTGGCTGGAACCGGCTGGTTAGGCCCCCAGGGCTCCTCTCTTCGCAGCCTATTGTTCTCCCACTGGCCAGGACCGGCTGCAGACTCCTGAGCTGGCTTCCAGGTCATCTGTCGCCACGTCCGTGGCTGGGGTCCCCAGTCCCCTCGCCAGTCCCCTGTAACAACAAACTCCCTCTCCCATCACCTCGTTACACCCGTAACACCCAGGGAAACTGAGTCCCACCCCCTCTGCATGCAACCCCTAGGGAACCAAGAAAAACCCCCATAGGCAACAAGGAAAACCCCATGCTGTCACAGGGGTCACTATGTCGGCCTTGAAACCCTGGGTGTCAGGTCACTGTGCAGCTTTGATCTAGAGCTCTGATCCCAACAACCGACCAGCAGCCCACAGCCTCACCCTGGGTCTGCCCCACCTGGTTACTCCTCACAGGCTGACCTGACCCCCCTTCCAGCCCTGGATTCACCCCTCAATTATCCTACTGCCACTCAGAGCCACAGCCGTGGAGGTGCTGACGGAGGGAGGGGTGACTCTGGGGTGGGGTTCTTCTCTAAAGATGGCTGCAGAAAGGTGGGGCTCAGCTCTGTCAGCGACCTGCCCAGTTGCCTCACTGACAGGGGATGCCGACATTTCTGTAAGGCGCATAAAGGGGGTATTTGGCTTCCTAGCAAATGTGAGGAATGTGCAGTTATGAGAGGGAATTTCCATCCCTCCATCAGTTGTACTTCAGGGCCCCAGTGGCCTAATGGATAAGGCATTGGCTTCCTAAGCCACAGATTGTGGGTTCAAGTCCCGTCTGGGATGAAAAGCTACTTTATTCTGTACACTGCAAAGAAACCTCAGTTTTATCTTCACCAAGGAAGCTGGGAGATGTTGGAACACAAAGTACTGGGTCTTGGGAACAATCCCCCAGAAATGTCGTCTTCCACTCGACAAATGCTTTCTAAACCCATCAGTAGCAAACAGTTAATACTAGTGTGTGTCTGAGAATAGAGTGAAGGGGAGTGTTTAAGCCGACAAGTCAATGAACAAAACTCCTCTCTACTGGCTCTTTGTCTACAGCAGGCCGGCACAACATGCAGCCTGGATGGGCTCACTGTGCGGCCCGCGGGGGGTGTGAGTAGGAGGGCTCACTGTGCGGCCCAAAATCTGGGACAGTGTCCATTGGTCCTTTTTGCTGCTTGTCTCTGGGCTGGGGGTAGGGTGACCAGATGTCCCCATTTTATAGGGACAGTCCTGATTTTTACATCTTTTTCTTATATAGGCTCCTATTACCCCCCACCCCCTGTCCCGATTTTGGGGGGAAGATCTTATTCTACTTCTAGCAAAAAGACATTTTTCTTTAACCTTAATTATACTACCTTAGGGGCCCGCTATAACATATTACCAAGGTTCAATACAAAGTCATATAAAAGTTATACAAAAATGCATAATGCAGAGATTGATCTACAACTGCATTGACTGACTGTTGTGTGCAGTAATATAGTGACCCCTGGGGGATGGGTGAAGAGGGGTGTGATGGTGGGGCCGAGCGGGGAGGGGGCAGGTCCTATTTTACTGCTGTGATCTGGTCACCCTATGCGCGCTGTTTCTTTCCCCCTCTACAGGCTTCCAGACCCCAGCGGTGGGGAAGGAGGGGTTGTTTCCGCAGAGCAGGCGGCACAGGGGTGGGGGGGTGTTTCCGCAGGGCCGGGGGGTTTTGGCCCTCAGCTGTTTTCTTTGGAGTAATACGGCCCTCGCCGCTTTACGAGTTGTGCAGGCCTGCTTTAGACTTTATGGTCAGAAGAGACCATTAGATCATCTAATCTGACCCCCTGCATCTCACAGGCCTCCTGTGAACCACAATAGGCAAACACATTCCAGAAAGGCCTTGCTAGGGATCGGACTTTGCATTTGGTTCTGGTCAAACTTGTTTCCTCTGAATGGGCCCAGCTTGCCGAATGAGCCAGATCACTCTGTTTCACTGCCCTCTCCTCATCAGTAATTACCACTCTGCCGGTACTTTATCACCCACCAATCTTATCAGCAGTGATTGGATGTTATCTCCCAATTCATTGATAAAAATTAGTTAAAAAAATTAGTCCTTGAGAGCTTCTTCAGACCCTTAGTACCCAGGACCTGCTCCCACAGCACCGTGAGAAAAGGCCGTCCAGCCCTGCTGGTCCATAGGGGATAAGCACAGAACAAACACACCTTTAGGAGCTGTGTTGTCCACAGGCTCTGACCAACATGTGGGGGTCATCAGTTTACAAATGCACGAGAGACCTGTCGCGTAGACAGGTCCCAACAGTGTCTCAGTTTCCCACCCTGTAAAATGGGGAGAACAAACAAAACCTTGATGATCTCTATTTGATAGTTGGGGAAATCGAGGCACCCAGGGATGGTGAAGCGACTCGCTCATGGTCCCAAAGCCAGGAATAGAAACCAGCAGGTCTTCTGATAGCCAGTCCTGGGACCTAGCCCCGGTTATCCTGGCCTCGCGGCTCTAACTTTAGTCACAGCCTCCATGTCTTTTCCTCCCTGTCCCTTAACCCCACGTCCCTGCAGGAGAAAGATTTCCTGTTGGCCGGCTGGCTCTAAGGCATGTGGATGTCGTTCCAAAAGCCGAGCTCTGGCTCAGTCCCATGTTATGGTTGGCTACAGGAACCACTTGGTGACATGCTGGGGCCTGGCTTATACAGGAGGTGCGACTGGATACACATAATGGTCCTTTCTTACCTTAACATCTGTCAATCTCTACAACTAATGCAGAGAAGCAGCAAAATTCGTCACACATGTGACTGGTTATGACTTATTTACTTGGTCTTAAAAGAGAACAACAAGGACCCGAGTCTCCTCCCTGTCAATAACTCCCTGCTCAGCCAATCAGGGTAGAGACTGAGGGGTGGGAGGCTGAGGGTTCTCACCAGAGCACCCAAAGGATGGCCCAGGTCACCGGTGGGGTCACTGTCCAAGCACTATTTCAGCCCCACATTTTTGGGTAGACCACCCACAATGGGAGCTGCAGAGCACCCCCCACCACACACACACACACCCCTAGACCTCTCCTGGTGCTGGGAGGGGAACAGGGGAAAGGACAAAAGAAGTAAGATGAAGCGAAAGGAGGGAACAGGTTCAAAGAAGGGCCACTAGGAAGAACTGATGAATGGAAAACCTGTCGTATGAAAGGAGACTCAAGGAGTTTGGTTTGTTTACCTTAACCCAAAGAAGGCTGGGGGGAGATATGATTGCTCTCTTTAAATATATCAGAGGGATAAATACCAGGGAGGGAGAGGAATTATTTAAGCTCAGTAGCAATGTGGACACAAGAACAAATGGATATAAACTGGTCATCAGGAAGTTTAGACTTTAAATTAGATGAAGGTTTCTAACCATCAGGGGAGTGAAAGTTCTGGAACAGCTTCCCGAGGGAATCAGTGGGGGCAAAAGACCTATCTGACTTCAAGATTAAGCTAGATACGTCTATGGAAGGGATGATTTGATGGGATAACATGATCTTAGTCAAAGGTCAATTAATTACCATCAGTGGTAAATAGGACCAATGGTCAATGATGGGATGTTAGAAGTTACTACAGAGAACTTTTTCCTGGGTGTCTGGCTGGTGAGTCTTGCCCACATGCTCGGGGTTCAGCTGATCGCCATATTTGGGGTCGGGAAGGATTTTTCCTCCAGGGTAGATTGGCAGAGGCCCTGGAGGTTTTTCGCCTTCCTCTGCAGCATGGCGCACGGGTCACTTACTGGAGGATTCTCTGCATCTGGAAGTCTTTAAACCATGATTTGAGGACTTCAATAGCTGAGACATAGGGGAGAGAATTATTCCAGGAGTGGGTGGGTGAGATTCTGTGGCCTGCGTTGTGCAGGAGGTCAGACTAGATGATCATAATGGTCCCTTCTGACCTTAAAGTCTATGAGTCTATGGGAGGGATGGAGGAAAAGGTCAAACAAAAAGGACAAACCCTAAAGTCCCCAGTGATTCTGAGGGACAAAATCCCAAGTGGGGAATAAAATTCTGCCACCTGAAGCTGCTGTTTTCCATGCCTAGAATTCAGCTGGCACCAGATGGATCAGACTGAACAGGTTCAAACCTCTCGGAGGCTCGTACCTTCTAACCAGGGACGTCTGTTTTCTAGGAAAGTGCGTGAAAGGAAAGGAGAAAACTCCAAAGAGGTTCCTCCTGGCGCTCACGTACATGAACCCTAATACTCTCTCAGTCCTCCGAGAGAGACCTCGACAAGGAGACTTGCTGAAGCAAAGCCACGGGGGTCTCCGAGGTTTCCCTGGCCCTGCGCCCCTGGCCTGGCCTGGCTGATGTCAGCATCTCTCTGTGAGGTCACCACCTCCCCACCACCTTTGACCAATAGGCCGAGGTCCTGCAAAAGGCCTTTGTGATGTCACTGCCACACCCACCCCTCCCCTGCAGTGCTAATGTCCTGCCGCTGGCCAGACACTTGGGAGGTTTGAGCTGCTCCCTGGGGATCACCCCACTCAATGAGTGTCCATTCTAGGAAGCAAGCCGGCTAGACAGGAAAACATCAGAGGTTGCTCCCAATGCTACACTCACTTTTTCAGAAATTAGTAGACTTTATGGCCAGAAAAGATCATTAGAGCATCTAATCTGACCCCCTGCATATCACAGGCCCCCTGTGTACCACAAGAGCTACTTTTTGGGCAAACACATTCCAGAAAGGCATCTAGTCTTCATTAAATGACATCAAGAGATGGAGAATCCACCACTTCCCTTGGTACCTTGTTCCTGTGGTGACTCATCCTCGCTGTTGAATAATCCTCCCTTATTTGTAATTTGTCTCTTTTTACGTTCCAGCCATTGGGTCTTTTTATGCCTTTCTCTGCTAGATTAAAGAGCCCTTTAATACCCAATATTGTCTCTCCATTAAGGCACTTCAACACTTCAATGAAGTCACCTTTTAATCTTCTTTTGAGAAGCTAAACAGGTGGAGCTCTTTCAATAGCTCACTCGAAGGCATTTTTCTCCAGATCACAGAACATTTGGTGGCTCTTTGCTGCCCCAGCTCCAATTTCTCAACATCTTTTTCAAATGAGGACACCAAAACTGGATGCAGTATTCCCATATCAGCCTCACTGATGCTGTGTCCCCTCCCCCTCCCCCCTTCCCCCATCCTACTCATGGCTCTGCTCAAACGTCTCATGATGGCTTTAGCCCAGTTCACCACACTGGGAGCTCATGTTGAGTGGCTTCTCCACTATGGCCCCTCAATCCTTTCCAGAGTCACTGCTTTCCTGGATACACTTCCCCATTCTGTAGGTGTGGCCGGCATGCCTTGTTGCTATGTATCAGACTCTGCATTTGGCTCTGGTCAAACTTGTTTCCTTTGAATGGGCCCAGCTTGCCGAATGAGCCAGATCGCTCTGTATCACTGTCCTCTCCTCATCAGTAATGACCACTCTGCCGGTATTTTGTCACCCACCAATCTTATCAGCAGTGATTGGATGTTATCTCCCAATTCATTGATAAAAATTATTTTAAAAAATTAGTCCTTGAGAGCTGCTTCAGACCCTTAGTCCCCACGTCTCTCCGAGATGGCTGAGCGTGTGGTCTCCTCCCGCGCCTGACTATCCTCTGCCCTGAGAACGATGCTTCCAGCTCGCTGTGTGCACAGGAAGGGACATCCTGCTAACACCGCAGTGTCAACAGGATGATGTTAACACGGCTCTCGGGCCAGCCCTTCCCTCCTGCAGGCTGGACATGTGGGGCGGGGATGGAGAAAGAGGAAATCTTTACCCAGCAACCAGAACCCATTGCTTACCTGGGGCTGCAGCAGAACCACGGTGACCTGAGACGTATCCATGGGAATAGCAGAGCCCTCCTTTTAAAACTGATGGGGCCATGCCCCGCCCCCATTGCTGTGCCCCCCTAGAATTGCCCCGCCTGCTGGCTAGTCCGGGTAATGTGCTTCCCATAGAAGAGCAGTAACCGGGCTAGAGGGAAGCCAGTCAACATTTTTTGTTTCTCTGATGAAAACTGGCCTAGTCCCCACCCCAAACCAAACTTGTCACAAATAATTGTCAACAACTGAATTTTCTGTTTGTGGCTAAGATATTGATTTTTTTTAAAAATATTGAAATTGGATTCAGGATTGTTGGCAAGCGTTTTTGGCAAACAAAGTCCTTAAATGACCATGTAAATGGCAACACAGTCTTGCTTCCGTGCTGGGCTCACCCCCCAGCTTGCGGGTCCAACAGCTGCAGGAGAGGAGGAGATCGGTGAAAGCTGCAGGACCCCCAGATCCATCTCTTGGGGTGCAGAGCGGCAACAGCAGCAGCAAACCCTCAGGTCTGATCACAGGCCACTGGGCACCACCGCCAGCCCCATGGACAATGGTGAAGTTAGCCCAGCATCTGATCTCAGGGACGGGCACCCACGGAGCCACAGCAGCTCACCCTGCCCTGCGCAGCTCCCCCCGGATGAGGTGGATCGCTGGCAGCCCGGGGGAGAGACGCTCCCCAGCGAGGGTGACCAGATGTCCTGGTTTTATAGGGCCAGTCCCGACATCTGGGGCTTTGTCTTATATAGGCACCAATTACCCCCCACCTAGGGTGACCAGACAGCAAGGGTGAAAAATCGGGATGGGGGGTGGGCGGTAATAGGAGCCTATATAAGAAAATGACCCCAAAATTGGGACTGTCCCTATAAAAGTGGGACATCTGGTCACCCTACCAACCGCCTGTCCTGGTTTTTCACACATGCTCTCTGGTCACCCTGTCCCCAGCCCAGCCAGATGGGGGTGACCATTCCAATCCTGGCTGGCTGCCGAGGAAGTGAGTTACTTTCACGTTCATTCCTCAGCATGCAGACAGCCCCCCCTTCCCCTAGCACCTCACCCAACCCAGCCCTGCCGGAGGGGAGTGCTCTGTGCGGGGGGGGGAAGGGAAGGGGGGATGCTCAGTGGTGGGGGGTGAAGAATGGGCATTATGGGGAGCAACAAAGGATACTGCCAGTACAGGTGAGTTCCTTCCCCCACCCTTAGCCCCCTCCCCTTCCCAGAGACCCCAGCAGCCAATCCTCTCCCTCAGACTGTGCTTCAGGCATTCAGCTCTCTCTCGGACCGTCCCTCCCGGCAGAGTGTCTGGTGCCCCCAGACTCCATGGTGCCCTAGGCGGCTGCCTGTTCTGCCTATGGCTAAGGACGGCCCTGTAGGTGCCCTGAAGGCACCACTTCTGAAGATGTTTGAATTCCTTCCAACTTCTCTCATACAAATGCTAAGCAGTTGGTGGTGTCATCTTACAGGCGAGGTTGAAATGAGGCTATTTCTTCAGGTAGAAGACAATGATTGTGTCAGGAGTGGGATGTGAATGCACACCTCCATATGGAGCCCAGAACAACATATGATGAAAATTCAGAGCCTTGAGTCTGATGCGTTAGATCATTCGGCCAGACTAACACTGTTAGTCAAGCGATTTACCAATCTTAGTTTTCTTTAACCTGTTATGAACTCTTCAGGGAGGCGGAGATGGCACATCTCTTTCAACTTCGAGAGACCTTCGAAAGCACAGCTGATTGTTATATGTAGTCTCCCGGATCACTTTTTAAGTGACTAAAAGATGGTTGCTACCATCCTGAGAAAGTAATGTTGAACCTCAGACTCCTGCAGGGTGGGCCGGACGGACAAGCAACCAGCACCCACAACTTCTACCACCTTTTGTTTTTCAAAATAGCTCAGCCCTCAGTGTGTTCAGCCTTTATGAAAACCTGGACAACATTTTTGGTGCCTATATAGGAGCTGAGTTCTTCTGAAAATCTGGCTCTAGGGGTGGGTGTGAGACCTTCTGACAATTCTGGTCCATGTGTCTGGAAGCTCTAAGAACCTTCAGAACTTTTATCATGTGCAAGAACCTGATAAGAAAACCTTCCCTCTGTAGCACACAGCAGAGACTTTCTCATTGACTTACAATCACGTTTCATCTTGATCCCAGGTTTAAGTACTAACAAAATGTATTTATTGTATTTTTATATGCAATGTGACACAAACACCCCTAGCTGGGCAGAGGGATAGAAGTAGGACTGCCAGTCACAAGGGCAAGAGAAGGTTGACTTCCTGAGCTCCAGCTCCAGCCCTTTGCTCTACCAGCTGATCTCTCGAAGGGCTGCTGCCACTTTCTCCAGGTTCGCCCATCGGTGTGTGCCAGGGCGAGCGCCAGCCAAGTGGTTGGTGTTTGAAGGGAGGGGCAGAGCACTGTTGCAGAGTTTCTGTAGTGTGTTTAGCACATTTGCCTAACACGCAAAAGGCCCCTGGTTTGAAACCAGGCAGAAATATGATGGATTTTCTCTTCCCCACTCCCGTAGCTGTCCAGCAAGACACTCTCCCTTTTGCCACTGGCCTGTCCTTGGGATAACCCCAACCCCTGCAGGACAGAGGGTGGTGAGATGAGCTGAGAAAGCGCCTTAGCATCAGCCAGGGAAAGCTGCAGGATCTCGGCCAGTCACCTCTTGGAGCCTTGTAGCTTGGCCTCCTCTGCCCTTGGAGGTTGGCCTATGGAAGTGTGGTTGGCTGGGCCTGTACCTGCCTCTTGGCTTTCCAGGGGTGGCTACTGGGAGGTGGAGAAGGAATCCTGCGGATGGGCTGTGGCCATGGAGAAAAAGAGGAAGGGCTCCTGGGACTTTTTTTTGCCTCTGTTTTACCTGCCTGCTCACTCTTGTGTTGGAAGTGGGGTAGCTGCACTCACTAAACTGGGTTTGCTCAGTCAGTAGAGCATCAAGTTCTTAGTCGAGGGTTCAAGCCACATGTCTGGGCACTCAGCTTTTTAACTTGCCTTGTGTGCCGGGAGCCAAATGATTCCTGGTGGTGTCCAGAGCCACCCCCGGGTTCCCAGAAGCCCTGGCCATTTCCTGGACAGGCCCCTTGCTCCTGCTGAGTCCTCATGAGCCAGGAGAGAGGCTCACACCCACAGGAGCAGGCCTAGACAGGGCTGGCAGGAAGCGCTGTGGGGCCAGGCGCTCCACCCCCATCCCCATTCCACCCCTTCCCCAAATCGCCACCCCGCCATAATGTGATGGGGATGGCATTTTCCTTTTCTTTTCTTTTTTTGTATTTCCAATGGCATTTCTGTCTGTGATTTTGTTTTTCTTTGTAGAACGGTGTTTTCTCCTGGACCTGAGATTTAACTAGAAAAAGAAGAAGCTCTCTGGGCACCACATGGAGGAGCAGGCTGGGGCTAGGGCTGTTAACGGAGCCAGAGTAGCAGGTTTTCTGTATTGTTTCCTGCCCTCTTTTTCTTGACTAGTTTCTTTTCTGCACTAAACTTGCCCGTTTTCCATGTGAGCCTGGCTAGGACAGTTCGTCGAGCGTCAGACTTTTAAACTGAGGGTCCAGGGTTCAAGTCCCTGCTTTGGTATAAAAAGCATCATATTCTCCAAAAGGCAGTATTATTCAGTATCTTCCCTGACACTAGTTTTTTCCTTTCAGGACTTGGACTTTCCTAGGAAGGGCCATTTTCTGCCTGTGACTGACAGGGCAACTTCCTCACATGCCCACTGTGCACGGAAAGCCAGACACCTCCAGGTCTGCAAGTTTTGAGGGCACTGGGGAACATCTGTACTTTGGAATTTGCAGGTCTTGTCTTGGACCATCAAGTGGAACAGTTCAAATTGTTGCTTAAAGCAGGCACCATGGCTTAGCTGGATAGCTGTCTAGTAAACAGGAGATCCTGGGTTCAACTCCCAGTGGTGCCTTGTTATATGGCTTTTGTCTCCTCTTATCACATTTTCCTATGTCTTTCTAGGAAACAGAAGATTCCTCCCTTGGCAATCCAAGTAACTGCTTGCTAAGGAAAAGGCTTCTTGGAAGAGGAGCATTAGAAAGAATCAAATCACGAGCCTGGAGCTGATGAAAAGGCTGCTGTGACTGGCATTGGCAAGGCGGTGGCTTCGACTGCAATTGCTGCAACACCAGAGCCTGTGCCACACGTCCTTGTGATTCGCTGGGGATGTCTGCGCACAGAGATCCTGATAGACAATCTCTGCAGGTCTGGCGGGAAATGGAGAGTTACTCTCCTGTCACCTTCCTTTTCATTGTCATTGATGAAAAATGGAGCACTTGGGAGAAAAGTCCCAGACAGCGGCACCGTGGCTAAGCTGGCCGAGTGCAAGAGGGGACTTGAGCGCCAGAGGGGACGTTTGATCCAGACGTCTGGTCATGCCTGGAGTCCTGTAGGTAGGGGTGCGAGCTCCATTTCCTCTGAGTCCTGAAGCTGGGCTGCAGCCTGGCCTAGGAGGCAGCCCGATGGGTTGACCATGTCCCCTGCACTCCCTGCACTCCCTGGTTCTCTCCATCTGCTCCCACTCTAGAGGCTTTTTTCTATCCCATCTCTCCTTCTCTTCTCTTCTGTGCTCTCTCTTCCCCGCTCCCCTTTGTTTTCCATGGGACCTGGCCCCATAGTTCTATGTTGTGCAATATCGTGTTTAACTTTCCAAATCAGCTGGTGCCTGGAGAATATTTCCAGGTGGTTGCCCCCTACGTAGATTGCAGTGATCTCTGGTGTGTCCTCACAGGGAACCAGCTCACAAAAAAGAGCCAGGAGCTGGTCCCAGTGTATCCCCCGTCTGCTGTGCGGAGAGAAAATTACCTCCACCCACGGTCCATCTGCAAACCCCTTGCTGAATTACAGGTTGTGTTGGAAGCCCACTGCACAATGCTGTGCCCACAAACTCACATCCCCAGCCATAGGGGCACTGCCATATTGTGTAAATAAGGGACATGGGGGAGGAAGCGGACAGGGTTAAAACCTGTGGTGCTTATGGGCCACCACATGCATAGACCTCCCCTCAGGCAGGGGACTTATAGGCCCTGGATCACCTGCCCCCTATAGCCTGGATCTCTGACATACCCAGGCCCAACTGGGTAGCTGCTCTTGCAATATTTCAGAGGTGGGTACAGACAGAAAGCCTGTGACAGAAAGCCTGGGGCTTGTCTCTGCACCTCCCCTATCCGGAAGAACAGAGGCTGAGGGGGTACAAGGGCAAAAGGCGACAAACAGGCCCGAACAGGAGAGATTTTCTTTTTGTTACAATTAATCAAAATCTCATCCCTGAAAAGCTCCGAAGGGGTGTAGCTCAGCCCCCCAACCACTCAGCGCGCTGCCGTAGATAATTCTGCCACAGAGACTGCTGGCTCCCTGCTCCTCTCCCTCCCCGATGGGGATTTTCACATGTAGAAAGGAGGGTTTGTGGAGCAAAGATTGAGAGGGTGTCAGGGGGCTCAAAGAATGGGCAGCGCTCTGGGCTCTGCTTGAGAGATCCTGGCATAGGGGCCAGTGAGGGAGGAAGGATTGTAGATTTGTGGTGCACTCTGCAGAGGAGGTGATAAGTGAAGGGGACATTTTTGATTCCTCCCCCCTCAGTGTCCCCTGGGATGGAATTCTAGGTTCCAAAGGGCCAAAGAAGTGGGCAAAGCCATTGGGTTAATGAAAACCAGTGCTCCAGGTGAGGCTCAAACTCACAATCTCAGCATGTCTCCGTTCAGCACTGCCGTATAAGTACTATGTGCTAACCCACTGCGCCACTGAAGCCCGTGCCCAAGGCTTTTCTCCCAGTGCCCCAGGCTGACAGAGGCAAGGATTGACTCCAAACAATGCTAAATGGAGTTGAGAGAGAAGTGCCAAGTACTGGTACTTGATGGGCTGGGTTCTTCTTAAGGGGCCCAGGCACCATTTGACCCTTTTGGTCTTCTCTGTGTAACAACTGAGCTGATTGAGACTCAATTTCGAGTCTTGCTGCAGACCAACAGATCTGAGATCACTGATCACCAGGTCTCAGCATTAGTCCTGCTTGGGGACAGTGTCTCTGATGTAAGAAACGGCCAGTAGGTGAAGCCGGGACAACAGGGTGGGGCGGCAAGTGGTGGCAGGACTCTTGCTGCCGGGGTCTAGCTGCCCAAATTCCTCCCCGTGCCGCTGGACCCCAGTTGCCTGCAGCCACCAGGTAACCCAGGAACTAAGGCAGGAATGGGGTGTGGGAGCAAGTCAAGCTGAGCAAGGCAGGAAAAAAATTAATCTTGCCTCCATGGGCCGCTTGCAATGACGTCCTTTTTGTGTGCCATGACTGACAAACACATCCCGGACAGAGAAGCAGCAGGCCAGAAAGGTGTCCTGTAGGAGCTGAAGTAGCTCAGTTGGGGGAGCGTTAGACTGAAGGTCTAAAGGTCCCTGGTACAATCCAGGGCTTTGGCATGCTCTTTGGTCCCTTTGTGTGCAGGGGTGGGCTGTTTTCTCGAAGCGCAGTGGTACCTCTACCCACCACGAGTCCCTCATTTCAGGTTCCCCAGCAGGGAAAGACAGTGGGGGCTTGTGCCCACCTGGGCTTTCCTTCTTCTCTTGCTCTGTCTCAGCAAGGGGAAGGAAAAGAAGCTCCCCTTCAAGCTGCAGTCACAAGGGCAAGAGAAGGTTGACTTCCTGAGCTCCAGCTCCAGTCCTTTGTGTTACCAGTTGATCTCTCGAAGGGCTGCTGCCACTTTCTCCAGGTTCGCCCATCGGTGTGTGCCAGGGTGAGCACCAGCCAAGTGGCTACCATTTGAGGGAGGCTTCTGTAGTGTATTGGTTAGCACGTTTGCCCAACACGCAAACGGCCCCTGGTTCAAAACCAGGCAGAAACATGGTAGCTTCCTTTTCCCTAGCTGTCCAGCAAGACACTCCTCCATCTGCCAGTTGCCTGTCCTTGGGATAACCCCAACCCCTGCAGGACAGAGGGTGGGGAAATGATCTGAGAAAGCACCTTAGCATCAGCCAGGGGATGCTGGAGGATCTCGGCCAGTCACCTCTTGGAGCCTTGTGGCTTGGCCTCCTCAGCCCTTGGAGGTTGGCCTAGGGAGGCCGGCTCTTCCTGTTGGCCTCCCTTGCGTGACTTGCCAAAGGAGGAAGTGAGGCGGGAATGGGGCAAAAGAGCCCCCACTAAGCAGGAGGATTTAGAGTTAATGGGGCCCTGTGCGTGGCTTCATTTTCGGGTCCCCCCTTGGGACCCATCCAAGAAATCTCTCCTATCTCCCCCCATTGTTCTTTTTTCTTCCTCACCCTCCTCCTCCATTATCAGTAATGGGAAGTGAAGGAACATAAAGTGAGGTGCCTTAATTGGGGCAGGAAGATCAGGCTCTGGCTCTGGGATGGTGGGTGAAGGATCTGAACTGGGGCAGAGGAGATGCTCTAAGCGGATGAGAGAGAGCTGTCCTGTCCGTGTAGTTAATCCAGCTCCCCGAGAGGCGGGAGCTATGTCAGTGGGAGAAGCTATGTAGGTGGGTGTGTAAGCTGGTCTGTTTACATGTCTATATAATGTTTAATCAACTACAGCCCTCATGGGGGTATAGCTCAGTGGTAGAGTGTTTGACTGCAGATCAAGTGGTCCTTGGTTCAAATCCAAGTGCCCCCTTAAAAACCCCTTTCTTTAACAAACATTTTGTATATCCATTTCCATTACGTTCAGGAGTTCCACCGAATGGGGATGCCTGAAATAGGGTGACCAGACAGAAAATATGAAAAGTCGGAATGGGGGTGAGGGGTAATAGGAGCCTATATAAGAAAAAGACCCCAAAATCGGAACTGTCCCTATAAAATCGGGACATATGGTCATCCTAGCCTGAAATGAATGGAAACACTCAACGTTTTCCTGTGCAAATGCATAAAAACCTGGCAAACACGTCCCTCGGTGCATCTATACTGTGATAACAGCCCTGCGGCCCGGCTGGCCTGGATCGTCTGACCTGGACGTCTCGGTCTCTGGTTGTGGGGCTAAATACTGCAGTGTGGACATTTGTCTCAGACTGGAGCCCGGCCTCGGAGACCCTCACCCCTTGTGGGATCTCAGAGGCTGGGCTCAAGCCCAAGCGTCTACACTGTAATTTTATAGCCCTGCAGCACAAGCCTCACAAGCCTGGATCAGCTGACCCAGGGTTTGAGAACAGTGACTTGGGTGTGTTAATGGCAGTGTAGACGTAACGCTAGGCTATGTCCACACTGCAATGAACACCCAGGGCTGCCCCGTGCCAGCTCAGGCTCCCAGGGCTGGGCTGTGGGGTGGTAAGTTTGCAGTGTAGACATCTCGGCTCAGGCTCAGTGCCGGGCTCTGGGACCCCACGAGGTTGGGAGGGAGTTTAGCAAGCGACAAAGGGAAATCGGCCATGGAGTATTACCCTGGGCTCACTGGCAGTTCCCCATTGGTCTGTCTGCTTTGGGGCAGGGACCATAACACATCCTGCTGCATTCGTTATTTCAAAGGGTGGTTTAGGATTTTCAGTCTCAGACACGGTGCACAAAGCAGGACTCAACCCTGGACGTAACTCAAATGAGCCGCCCACAGATTCTGGCAGCGACAAGGAGGCATTTGGTGTGAGAGTCAGACCTGCCCCTGTCCCAGAGGGAGGGGTCATCTGGGAGGGGCCTGGAACACGGACCTATCTGCTCTTAACTCCCAAACTTTCAGTAACTCTGTTATCAGTGCCTGGGAGTGTAATTTAATCCATAGAAAGAGCCCATCTAGCTCTGTATCTTCTCTTCTGACAGTAGCCAATACCAGGTGCCCCAAAAGCCACTCAACAGGTGCTTTAACCAGCTAAACCATGGTGCCTGCCTGTGGCTAAACTCTGCTGTCTGCCCACACCTGACTCCCTGGCAGGCCCCCACCTGGGCCTTTGCTTGTGTTTGGATTCTGCAAAGCAGAGGCGCAGGGGAAGGTTTCCTGGCAAGCTTCTGTGTGTGTGAATCCTTGGCCAGGTCTGCACTACAAAGTTATTTCAGCTTCATTATATTGCTCAGGTGTGTGGAAAACACACGACGCTCCCTCGGTCGCCAGCTTTTGGCTGGTGCACACACGGCAATGCCACGTCTGGCGACAAAACTGCCCTCTACTGGCGACAAAATAAACCCACCTCGACGAGAGGCCTGGAGCTTTTTGCAGCAAACTGAGAGTGACAAAGTGTCAGTGTAGACGCTGCTGGTCATTATATCCCCAGAACTGGCCTCCGCCAGTATCCCACAATGCCCGCCGGGAACTCCCTGCCCTGCGATCCTGCTCCAGAGGCTGGGCCCCTCCCCTTTCATCACCCTGAGGCCCCAACCCTACACTGCCCCGTCTCCCTGACACCCTGCCCCACCCTGTCCCCCCAAGGCCACACTCATAGCCCCCAAGATTCTGTCCTGTTCCCCCCCATGACCGCATTCTTCGTCCTTCTGGCTGGTAAAAAGTGCTGGTGCCATGGCCCTCTAAACCCCCCTGTTCCGGCCCCCCGACACAGAGCCAGGCAGCAGCGTGTGTGTGTGTGTGTGTGTGTGTGTGTGTGTGTGTGTGTGCGAGAGAGAGAGACACTGTTGTGCTGTGATGAGCCAGTGAGGGAAGTGGGGGCTGATGTTGGCACTGTTCCCCTCCCCCTATCTCATTACTGGGGTGTCCCCCTCCCCCTGCCTCAGGACTGGTTGCTTCCAGCAGTTGTCTGAGCTTAGAGACAGCGTGCGACACACTCACTCTTCCCCAACACACACACACACACACACACAGTCACACACTCGCTGCCCTGCCACACACACTGCAGTGGAGAAGCAGCTGGCAATCTAGTAGGCTGCCCATGGAACAATGGGACAGAGAAACCTGCATCATGTGATGCTGCACCGGCCCATGAGCCATTGCAAACCCCTCCCACAGCCCCCTGCTGCCAGTTGCACAGTGGGATAGCTACCCACAATGCACTGCTCTTTGGGGCGACGCCAGAGTTGCTAGAGTGGATGTGCTCTGGTGACACAAGGAGCAGAGTGTTTCATTAAAACACTTCAACTGAAGCAGCATAACTCTGTAGTGTGGACACAGCCTGAGAGTGAGACAAGACCGAGCTCCCCTTGACACCAAGGATGCTCAGGGACTGAAACTAAAGAACCACAAGTGCCTCCATAGTTGACAGGATTTGGACCTGTGCAGGGAAAACCCCAATGGATTTCTAGTCCATCGCCTTCACCACTCAGCCACAACTACTTGACTGATACATATTTGTCATGTCACTCTAGTTCTGTTCTCACTGAGTGATCATTTCCAATTGTTTTCTCAGATCAGCTTCCACAACACACTCACTGCCGTGCCATTGTGTAAGTGTGTCCATGGCTGACCAGCAAGAATTCCTGCTCATTTCCCTGCTGGCTGGAGCATGATGAGAGTGTGTTTGTGGTTAATGACGTTGCTGTAGATTGTTGTCCGTTTCCTGCCTTGATAATTCAGACAGTCCCTTTCCCGTCATATCCCCAGTACATCAGTGATTGCAATAGCAGGGGGCAGGTTTTCTCTGGGGCACTGAGCTTTGCCAGGGGGTTGGTGGCTCCTTTCTTTCCTCACCTGGGACACAGGAAGATTTTGCTGTTCATGTATCCGTGCAAAGGAACTTGTGTCTCTGTGTGAAAACGAAAAGGGAATTGAAACACCCACATGGTGGTGCCGAAGGCAGCAGGGAACCCCATAGGATGAGAATAGGAGACGTTCTCAAGCAGCGTGTTTCTTACTTTGCCAATCTGTCAGTTTTGATGATTATCAATGGAAATATCTTCCATCGGGTTGTGTGTTTACACAGAAATTGACATTGACCAACGAATACATCCCTCTTCCCAGCCTGCCTAGTCTGCCGTTGGTGAGTTTAGAGGGACACGTTCACTCTCCCCAGTCCCCGTGCCAGGCCTGTGCTCTCCATGCTGCCCACTTCCCACACTGCTGGGATCCATCCCTGATCTCCCCCCAGACCTCTACCCCCCACCCCCACTTCTGTGATGCCCTCCATACACTGTCCATCTCCCCTGCTGACACGATCCCTCGCCGTTCCTTTCATGGCCTGCCTCCTCTCTCAGCAAAAACTGTTCCCACACCGGGAATTGAACCCAGGCCACTTGGGTGAAAGACCAGGAAGCCTGACCACTAGACCATATGGGACTGGCACTGGTTAGTTAGTCCAAGCCAACTACTTATGAGAGCAGCAGCGCCACCCAGCAGGGACAGGCGCAGGGCTGCATTAATCTTTGAGGTACCAAAGTTTTCCTTCTATCCATTCCCAGTGCCTGTGATCAGGAAACAGAGATTGGGGGGGGGGGGGGGATCCCAGGTGCTGCACAGACCATGACTGAGATTGGGACCCTCTATTGTGCTCGGTGCTGTACAAACCCTGGCCAACACTGGGACACCCATGGGCTTCCCCTCAATGTCCCAGAGCCTCTGCTGCCCAACTTCTCCTGACTCAGGCTGAATTGCCTCTCAGCCTGGGACTAATCTCCCCAGTTCAAAGTCTTTGTCTTCTGGACGATCTTCCAGGTGTTGAGATCGGGGAGGTTGAGGCCATGTGGTGGTGTCATCAATCCTCCTTTATATTTTCTCTCTGGATGCTAGAAAGACCCATGCTGGGACGTGGGGGTCAGGTAGCTCCCACTGTGTACCGTGCCCTCGCTGAGACGTCTCTGGGAGAGTGGATTCTTCTTGATGGGCCACCAACACTTGGTCTCGTAGGATCCTGATGTCGGCTGCTCCTTTGTTCATACTGAAAAGCTAACTGCAGGCCTTTCCCACGCTCCCCACATTTCAGTAAGGAACAGAGAGCAATACTTTGTAACGTCACATACCATGATAGTCCCTACAACCCAACAGGAGAGTCATGGTCAATGGATCAAGACGTTTTAAGTAATACCTCACAGTCATGCTTTGTCCAAAGCAGATCAGAATCACAGCACCGCTGGGAATATGGGGGTCCCGGGTGCTACTTTGAGGTCCAGAGTGTCACTCTCTGCCAAAGCCTTTTTCCGCTAGCAGGGGCCTCTCTGTGCCCAGAGCTCCTAATAGCTGCATGTCTGCAGGCCGTGGAGAGCTCTGGTTTGGCATCTCTTTCTCAGCGAGCATCGGCCGTGGTTCTTGCCAGGCCTTTAGAGAGCGACCTTTCCGAAGAGCTGGCTGAAGAGCCTTTCTAGGAACCAGGAGCTCCTGGCTTTGCCTGCCAGTTCTTCCTGGCTGAGCTGACTGGATCTGTCGGGCTCCCTTTCTGGGATCTCTTTCTTCTCCACAGAAAAGACCTTCCTGGGAAATCCTTTAAATGATTCAAAGGGTCCTGTGGCACCTTATAGACTAACAGAGGTATTGAAGCATAAGCTTTCGTGGGTGAATACCCACTTCGTCGGATGCAAGCAGTGGAAGCACTGTTAGTCTATAAGGTGCCACAGGACCCTTTGTCGCTTCTACAGATCCAGACTAACACGGCTACTCCTCTGATACTTTAAATGCAAGGTTGAAAGCCCTGAGTGCTGCCCTTACACCATGGGACCCAGAGGAGAGCCCCTTGCGTTTGTCTGACTTCCAGTGTAGCAGAGCCTGGGCGGACAATTTTTTGCCTCCCTTGCTCAAGATCTCTCTGGCCAGCCCTGCATTTGCTCAACAAGTCGGCACCCAGAAGCCTTTCTTCCTCCCAACTGTGAGGCCAGTGGGCATGTGAGGAAGTTGCCTCTTCAGTCCCAGGCAGTAAATGGCCCTTCCTAGGAAAGCCCAAGTCCTGAAAAGAAAAAACTAGTGGCACACACCGATGGGCGAACCGGGAGAAAGTGGCAGCAGCCCTTCGAGAGATCAACTGGTAGCGCAAAGGACTGGAGCCGGAGCTCAGGAAGTCAACCTTCTCTTGCCCTTGTGACTGCAGCTTGAAGGAGAGCTTCTTTTCCTTCCCCTTGCTGAGGAAGAGCAAGAGAAGAAGGAAAGCCCAGGTGGGCACAAGCCCCCACTGTCTTTCCCTGCTGGGGAGCCTGAAATGAGGGACTCGTGGTGGGTAGAGGTACCACTGCGCTTCGAGAAAACAGGCCACCCCTGCACACAAAGGGACCAAAGAGCATGCCGAAGCCCGGGATTGAACCAGGGACCTTTAGATCTTCAGTCTAACGCTCTCCCAACTGAGCTACTTCGGCTCCTACAGGTCACCTTTTGGCCTGCTCAGCCTCTGTCCGGGATGTTTTTGTCAGCCATGGCACACAAAAAGAACGTCATTGCGAGCGGCCCATGGAGGCAAGCTGAAATTCCAGATGTTAGTACATTTCAGTAACAGTTAAAATTAAAATTTTCTATGTGCTTAGTTTAAATGATTTTATTTTATTTGTTCATATATGGAATGAAGAATACAGATTTACAGATCCTGGCATGCACATTTAGCGTCTTCTATGATAGAGAAAATCATGCATCCAAATTGTGCATGAAAATCATAAAATGAGCTACAAATGCAATAAGAAATAAGGTATTTAGAATTTTAACATATGTCAGAGAAGAAGCTTTTTCCTGGGGTGTCATTTGGTCTAGGGGAGGCCCTGTCAGGGAGGGCAGGAGTAAGTGTTACATGCCTATTTCCAGGCTGTATTCTGTGGGCACCCTGCTCTGTGGGAGGGATCCTGGGAGCCCAGACTCAGGGCTGGAACAGGCCCCTGATTTCGGGGGTGGCTGCAGGGTCACAGAGCTCTGACATCTCAGACAATCTGTCTCTCCCCAAGCCTCAGACCTGTGTCCCCAGAGGCTCCTGCACTGTCTCCGCCCCATTCCCATTCTACAGACAGGAGCAGCGTGAAGGGTTAGGGGGGATCCATAGGGGGGCAGAGGCTTCAGGAGCCCACAGCGTTTGCCCATCTGGGGCATTGTGGCTGAGAGCTCTGCTGGCCAGCGCCAGCGCTCGCAAGGCGCTAGTGTGGATGCTGGAGGCTGGGTGCTGGATGCTGGCGGCAGAGACCCAGCAGAGTGGCGCAGCGGCAGCGTGCTGGGCCCATAACCCAGAGGTCGATGGATCGAAACCATCCTCTGCTAGGCAGGTGCTTGTTTCTTTTTGCTCTGGGCCTGCAAGCGAGGGGGCGACCAGCAGAGCGCCGAGAGCCTAGCCCATAAGGCAAGAGGTGGCTGAGGTGTGGGACTGCCAGGGAGCTCCCCGGCCCCTCTGGCTGCCTGGGCTGAAGGCAAGAGGCAGGCCTGTGCGTGGTGAGGGCCTCCTGTCCCAGCGGTGACTGGGGAGCTCAGGGCTGATAGAAGGGGCTGAGGGTCGGGAGTGAGGGCGAAAGCAGGAAGAATGGAGCCTTCACAGCCCGCCCGATATTCGATAACATCATTAAGGAAAATATTTCTCAATGAGCTCTCAGTAAAAGATCAGAAACAGCCAGTGTCCGCATCACACTACGGGCATTGGGATGTTCTTTAAATTTGCCAGACCGACCTAACTAACACCTAACACAAATTTGAAGCTCTTCTTTTCACACCGTTGCTCATTCTCAGAATCTGCTTTGTCTCCAGACAGATCCATTCTCTTTCAGAACGGCCTTGCTCTTTCTGGTTTCAGAGTAGCAGCCGTGTTAGTCTGTGTCAGCAAAACAAACAGGAGTATTTGTGGCACCTTAGAGACTAACACATTTATTTCAGCATAAGCTTTCGTGCACTACAGTCCACTTCATCTGTCTGTTTCGTTCATTGACGTGTCGGAGTAAACACTCCCCTTCACTCTCTTCTCAGACAAACACTAGTGTTAAGTGTTTGCTACTGATGGATGTAGAAAGCATTTGTCGAGTGGAAGATGAGATTTCTGGGGGATTGTTCCCGAGACCCAGCACTTTGTGTTCAAACATCTCCCAGCTTCCTTGGTGAAAAGAAGACCAAGGTTTCTTTGCAATGCACAGAAAGAACATAGTTTTAGACTCCAGATGGGACTTGAACCCACAATCCCTGGCTTAGGAAGCCAATGCCTTACCAAGCCAATGCCTTACCCATTAGGCCACTGGAATGTGACAAATGGAGGGATGGAAATTCCCTCTCATAATTGCACATTCCTCACATTTGCTTGGAAGCAAAATGCTCCCTTTATGAGACTTACAGAAATGTCGACATCCCATGTCAGGTCACTGACAGAGCTGAGCCCCACCTTTCTGCAGCCATCTTTAGAGAAGAACCCCATCCCAGAGTCACCCCTCCCTCCGTCAGCACCCCCACGGCTGTGGCTCTGAGTTGCAGTAGGGTGATTAGGGGGCAAATCCAGGGCTGGAAGCGGGGTCAGGTCAGCCTGTGAGGAGTAACCAGGTGGGGCAGACCCAGGGGGAGGCTGTGGGCTGCTTGTCGGTCGTTGGGATCAGAGCTCTAGATCAAAGCTGCACAGCGACCTGACACCCAGGGTTACAAGGCCGACATAGCGACCCCCTTACTGGCCTTGTGAACCCCAAACCCTAGTTACTCTGGGCACTTAGGAGTCTCTGTCCCTTAATCACTTCTGGGAGCTCCCCAGCAGGCTGCGGGCGTCAGCCGCCTCCTGCCTCACAGGTGAGACTCTTGGCGCTGTGCAAGCCGCCCCCTCGCTTGCAGGCCCAGGGTAGGAAGCGGGAGGCCCGGTGCTCGCAGAAGAGGGTTTGATTAATCCACCTCTGTGTTATGGGCACAGCACAGTTCCCCTGGGTCCCTCTGCTGGCTTTTCGTAAGCAGCACCCAGCGGCCCTGGCTCCAGGCTGGTGCCTTGCGAGCTCTGGCCCTGGCAGGGAGCGGTGCAGGGGGCTGGGCAGGGGTCCTGGCAAACCAGCTGCTGGTCAGTGTCTCTGTGGTTTTGAAGCAGCAAAACAGGCCTGTGAGGAACGAATAAGCGGCATGGGGTTACCACCATCCCTTGATATGTGCCTGAAGGTATCGTAATTCCTACGGCTGGAGCGCAGCTGGGACTGGACAGCTTCCTCCCCCCAAACACTGAGGAGATCCAGCACCTCACCATTGCTCCATACTGGGGATCGCCTGGCGCGTGGAGGCATGGTCACCTGGGAAGATGCGCTGAGAGCTCTCCACGCCTGGCTGAGCAAACACGAAGGGGATTTAAAGGGCGGGTCTGACGGTTGGTCACCTGAGGACAGGGCAGCAGAGGTCAAAAGTGATGAGCAGAGTGGCTAGACCAGGCATTGTGGGACGCGTCCGGAGGCCAATCGGAGCGCCTTAGGTGCCCACACTGGCACCGCGGCGCTCCAGCGAGAGCGCAACAAGCGTTGTTCCTCTCGGGGAGGTGGAGTCCCCGGCGCGCTCCAGCCGCGGAGTCAGAGCGCTCTACGTGCCTTGCCCGTGTGGACGGGGAGTAAGGTAGAGCGCTCTTGGCGGCTTTATTGCGCTATCACGCGCAAGTGTAGCCACGCCCGCTCTCTGTGCACTGGTGTGAGGCTGAGTGGGTCACCGAGCAGTGACACTGCAAGGAGGTTCCCTGAGTAGGTTTCACTCCTCAGGAGATTCTGAACCAAAACAATTACAATTCTGTGCACAAGATTTTAAAATTCTGACAATGTTATTTGTCAATAAAGAAATGCAGAGGCTCCAGCATGACAGTGGGGAGCACAGTTTACTGGATTCAAGGAGGTGGGAGATCACCCTGCAGCCCCCTCTCCCCTCCTGGGAAACAGACTCGGTGGTGAGGCTGCACCTCTGTGCCGCCTACTCCACATGCCCAAAACAATGCTCCAGGACTTCTGCGCCACTCTGCTTGTGGGGGAATAGATCCTCCAGGCAGCTTTCCTATAGAGCAGAGTGGCGCAGCGGAAGCGTGCTGGGCCCATAACCCAGAGGTCGATGGATCGAAACCATCCTCTGCTAGTTTCTCTTTTATTACTTACAGCCCTGGAAATGATTCAGCCACCTTCTTTTGTTCCACATAGAAAAGAGGAGCAAATTCTCTGTTAACACTTCCACAGCGATGACAGGAAGGAATAAACACCCAGCAGAGCCCAGCCCCACAGGCCCCCCGGGCTTCCCCTGCAGAGGCCAGAGTGGGAGCGGGCCCCTGGGGCTTCCCCCTCCCCAGGGGTACAATGGGCGCTTTGGGGCTTCCCACCAGCCCACACAGTAGATGGTGCTGAGGGACCTCCAGGCTTCCACACCCCCAAGATTCAATCTGGGGTATTTATGGTACAGGTCAGGGGCCATGATTTATGCTATAGGTCAGGAGGGAGGAATAGCTCAGTGGTTTAAGCATTGGTCTGTTAAACCCAGGGTTGTGAGTTCAATCCTTGAGGGGGCCATTTAGGGATCTGGGGCAAAAATCTGTCAGGGGGCAGTACTTGGTCCTGCCAGTGAAAGCAGGGCTCAAAGTCCTTTCAGCTCTATGAGAGAGGCATCTCTCCACCTGGGTAACGCACACAGCGTCTCTCTGAGAGAGCAACAGTGACACCGGGTGGCCACGTGGGGTAACGCACACAGCGTCTCTCTGAGAGAGCAACAGTGACACTGGGTGGCCATGTGGGGTAATGCACACAGCGCCTCTCTCAGAGCAACAGTGACACCGGGTGGCCACGTGGGGTAACACACACAGCGTCTCTCTCAGAGAGCAACAGTGACACTGGGTGGCCACGTGGGGTAATGCACACAGCGTCTCTCTCAGAGAGCAACAGTGACACCGGGTGGCCACGTGGGGTAACGCACACAGCGTCTCTCTCAGAGAGCAAAAGTGACACCGGGTGGCCACGTGGGGTAACGCACACAGCGTCTCTCTCAGAGAGCAACAGTGACACTGGGTGACCACGTGGGGTAACGCACACAACATCTCTCACAGAGCAACAGTGACAGCGAGTCGTCACGTGGGGTAACACACACAGCATCTCTCTCAGAGAGTGACAGTGACACCGGCATCGGTGAACCCTCCTGTCCTCTGACTCACCTGAAACATCACAGTCAATGTTTCTATGGCTGAGCAGCAAAGAATCGCTCCCGGTTCCAGGGAATTTGCCCCCCTGCTTTGCACAAGGGACAGAGACAGATCTCGCTGTTCCTGTGTCTGTGCAAAGGAAATTGTGCTTCTGTCTGAAAGAGAGGCGGGAAATGGCCCCATGGTGGGACAATATCCTCAGGATTAAGAGCAAAGGACTCAGGCTGAGAACCGATTTAACTCCACTCATCTGGGATTTAACAAATTGTCTTCCATGGAGATACTGGGACCTTGTGACATTGATCCAGACTCGGGAGGGTGGGGAGGGGGAGGGGAGGTTGGGCTGCTGTAACTCATGGTACAAACATGAACTGGATTCCAAGAAGGGAGAGGGGAGAAGCCTGAAGCTGACTTTACTCCCAGGCTGGGGTCTCCTGGATGGTGGGAAACTTCCTTTGCTGCTGCCAGGGGACAGCGGCGACTGGAGACATACCAGGACTGGGATGAATGGGGAATGTTGTATGAAATTTATGTGCACAGAGCTCCACAAATGCTAAATCCTCCACTGTAGCGGGAGCTTAGAAATTAACCCCTCGGTCAGCGGTGGGACTGGGGGTTTGAAAAGAGATTCCTTTTTCCTCCCCTTCCTGAGACAGAAAGTCAGGGCCGCCCACTCCGGGGCAGAATAGCACATTATCCACTGGCTGAGGAGCTGGAAACCAGGCACAGACGACTGGTCTCTGCTGAGAGACTTGGGGTGGGGGGGCACAATTTCAAGGTTCAGCCCCACCCCCTTACCATCAACATCCCTCCCAGGAGTGAACAATGCCGGGAGAGGAAGCAGCAAAGGCAGCCCCACTCCACTCCCCCTCCAGCCGCTGCTGTGCAGGGAGGGAGCCTGGCAGCACCCCATGCTGTAGCCGGGATGCTAACCCAGGTGGGGCACATGGCCCCACATCCCGCCCTCTGCACGTGTTGCCTCTGAAACGAGGGAAACTCGTGAGTTCAGGGCCCAGCTGCACACCCAGGAGAAAGCCCAGCACGACAGGCCCAGGGGGAAGGGGTGAGCTAGAGCCTGGCATCCAGCCAGAAACCTTCAGATCTTCAATCTCATCCACTCCCCACTGAGCTACTTGGGCAGCGACCAGGCTCCCCAAGAAGGGTTCATACACGTGCCACAGCTCATGCTGGGGAGATTGAAATCCTGATGTCACAAGGCAGGAGACTAGCAGTGGCCTTGGCCCCGGAGGAGCAGGCTGGGGCTGCCTGGATCCCCGTCACTCAAGCCAGCACCTGCCCCCTCCCAAGCTGTCACTGGCGCCCCCAGGTCGGGGAGACAGGAGCAGCGGTTCCCACGGGAACAATTCCACCCCCGGCTCGCAGGCAACTCCCAAGCCTGACACAGAAAAACATCTTGCCAGAAAGGAGCCCACTGGGACTCCCCATTGCTACTTTTCCTCCCACCCAGAACCCCGCTGCTTCTCCTGGGCTGCAAGTCACGACCCCTGGGAAGCCGAGGGGCAGGCACAGGATTCTACCTCCCAGCAGCCAACAGCACCTCCCCAGGCCTTGGCAGAACGAACGGTGGCGCTCTACTAACCCCACTGAGCCGCTTAGCTCCTGCCCTGCCTTCCCCAGCACGACCTTCCTCTTTTGCCCCATTCCCGCCTCACTTCCTCCTTTGGCAAGTGGGAAGAGCTGGGCTCTGCAGGCCAACCTCCAAGGGCAGAGGAGGCCAAGCCACAAGGCTCCAAGAGGTGACTGGCCAAGATGCTGCAGTTTTCCCTTGCTGATGCCAAGGTGCTTTCTCAGCTCATTTCACCACCCTCTGTCCTGCAGGGGTTGGGGTTATCCCAGGGACAGGCCAGGGGCAGATGGAGAAGTGCCTTGCTGGACAGCTAGGGAAAAGGAAGCCATCATGTTTCTGCCTGGTTTCGAACCAGGGGCCTTTTGCATGTTAGGCAAACGTGATAACCACGACACCACAGAAACTCTGTCACAGGACTCTGCCCCTTCCCTTCAAACTCCAACCGCTTGGCTGGCGCTCGCCCTGGCACACACCGCTGGGCGAACCTGGAGAAAGTGGTGGCAGCTCTTCGGTGGGTCGGCTGGTAGAACAAAGGACTGGAGCCGGATCCCAGGAAGTCATCCCTACCTCGCCCTTGTGACTCCAGCTTGAAGGAGAGCTTCTTTCCTTCCCCTCGCTGAGAAAGAGCAAGGGAAGAACAAAAGCCCAGATCCATAGGGGGGCAGAGGCTTCAGGAGCCCACAGCGTTTGCCCATCTGGGGCATTGTGGCTGAGATCTCTGCTGGCCAGCGCCAGCGCTCGCAAGGCGCTAGTGTGGATGCTGGAGGCTGGGTGCTGGATGCTGGAGGCAGAGACCCAGCAGAGTGGCGCAGCGGCAGCGTGCTGGGCCCATAACCCAGAGGTCGATGGATCGAAACCATCCTCTGCTAGGCAGGTGCTTGTTTCTTTTTGCTCTGGGCCTCCAAGCGAGGGGGCGACCAGCAGAGCGCCAGGAGCCGAGGCCATGAGGCAGGAGGTGGCTGAGGTGTGGGACTGCCAGGGAGCTCCCCGGCCCCTCTGGCTGCCTGGGCTGAAGGCGAGAGCCAGGCCTGTGCGTGAGGTCTGAGTGCCGGTGGCTCCCCCACTCCTCGGGAGGGTCTGTCCCAAGGCAGCGGCCCAGCCCCCCTCCAAGGGGGGTGCGTCCCACCAGCATTTCTTGCCCCGTTTGGGGAGGTTCAGCCTCCCCGAGCCCCTTGTAGCCGCCGCCCACGCGCAGTGTCACTGGTTGATACGGGCAGAGGAGACTCGGGGGCCTGGGCTGGGAAATCCCTGGGTGAAACTGGCTGCCTGAGCCCAGCCCCTCTACACTCAGGGGAGCGGTGAGAGGGGGAGGGGCTCAGGGAGTAAATCCTCAGAAACCTCCCCCCTGGGTTTGTAATGTCAGAGCCCAGCGAACAATTCCCTGCGTGTGTGAAGGGAGGGGCTGTGAGGGGGAGGGTCCATGGGGGTGTCAGTGTGAGGGGCAGGGGCTGTGAGGGGGAGGGTCCATGGGGGTGTCTCTGTGAGGGGAGGGGCTGTGAGGGGGAGGGTCCATGGGGGTGTCTCTGTGAGGGGGAGGGTCCATGGTGGTGTCAGTGTGAAGGGAGGGGCTGTGAGGGGGAGGGTCCATAGGGGTGTCAGTGTGAGGGGGAGGGGCTGTGAGGGGGAGGGTCCATGGGGGTGTCAGTGTGAGTGGGAGGGGCTGTGAGAGGGAGGTCTATGCAGTGTCTGTGAGGGGGAGGGGCTGTGAGGGGGAGGGTCCATGGGGGTGTCAGTGTGAGGGGGAGGGGCTGTGATGGGGAGGGTCCATGGGGGTGTCAGTGTGAGGGGGAGGGGGTGTGAGGGGGAGGGTCCATGGGGGTGTCTCTGTGAGGGGAGGGGCTGTGAGGGGGAGGGTCCATGGAGGTTTCAGTGAGAAGGGAGGGGCTGTGAGGGGGAGGGTCCATGGGGGTGTCTCTGTGAGGGGGAGGGTCCATGGGGGTGTCAGTGTGAGCGGGAGGGGCTGTGAGGGGGAGGGTCCATAGGGGTGTCAGTGTGAGGGGGAGGGGCTGTGATGGGGAGGGTCCATGGGGGTGTCAGTGTGAGGGGGAGGGGCTGTGAGGGGGAGGGTCCATGGGGGTGTCTCTGTGAGGGGAGGGGCTGTGAGGGGGAGGGTCCATGGGGGTGTGAGTGTGAGGGGGAGGGGCTGTGAGGGGAGGGTCCATGGGGGTGTCAGTGTGAGGGGGAGGGGCTGTGATGGGGAGGGTCCATGGGGGTGTCAGTGTGAGGGGGAGGGGCTGTGAGGGGGAGGGTCCATGGGGGTGTCTCTGTGAGGGGAGGGGCTGTGAGGGGGAGGGTCCATGGAGGTTTCAGTGAGAAGGGAGGGGCTGTGAGGGGGAGGGTCCATGGGGGTGTGAGTGTGAGGGGGAGGGGCTGTGAGGGGCTGGGCTCCCCAGTCACTGCTCTGTCGATGCCCCTGTCGGGCGATGCTCTGGAACTGCTCCCTACGAAGCCAGTCAGGACTCTGGAGGAGCCTCCTCGCTGAGCCGACTGTCTCCAGGGCAAGAAGCTTCCCCAGCTTCCACCTTGCAAGGGGGCACTTGGATTTGAACCAAGGACCACTTGAGCTGTCGTCAAACACTCTACCACTGAGCTATACCCCCAAAGTGTTCTGCAGCAGGGGAGGGTCTCTGGCAGTGTGTGTGTCGCTGACATATTGGAGTGATGCTGAAACAGGACAGAGTACAGATTGCATTGTGGGGGTGGCATGAACCATATCTCTTCATTTCCCCTTCTAATAACTGAGGGGACAGAAACCCTTACCCAGCGAGGTCACATTCTCATAGTTCTCCTGCATGACGTCTCTGTAGAGGGCTCTTTGAGCGGGGTCCAGCAGAGCCCACTCTTCCCTGGTGAAATACACAGCCACCTCCTCGAAGGTCACCGGCCCCTGAAAGAACAAGAGTCCAACACTCAGGACCTGCTGCCCCACTCACAGCCCCGCTATTCCTGTGGTAGAGGAGCCAAACGGAAGCTCTGGGTGGCTCACAGTCAACAGAGTCCCACTCCCACCCCGCTCAGAGCATCCAGGAAATACCAGGGTGAAGGGACGAAGAGAGAGCCCCTTGTCTCTCCCAGCAGATCCATCACACACCTACTAGCCACAGACTGATACAGGAGATGGAGCCCCTAGCAGGGTCCAGGGAGAGATCTCTGGTAGGAAGCCCAACACCCTCCTCATTGTGAGGAGCTGGATATGAAGGGAGGGGAATCTCCCGTAAGCCTCACTGGTGGGTGCCTGTGACGAAGTAGGGAGCGGGGTAGATTTGACCTGGGAGTGTTGTGGGGGAGGTTCACTGGGACTGGCTGCATTGGGGATGGGAGACTTCCCCTGAAGGAAGATACCTGAGGCTGTAACATGAGCCAGAAGGGGGGTTGGGAGAGGTGACACCTTTGCCTGGAAATATGGACAAAGCCTAGAAAAGAAGCCAGGGGGAGAGGAAAAGAGCCTGCTCAAGGGTTTGGTCTGGTTGGTTAAAGTTTAAAGCTGGGTGGTAAAACGCAGGGAGCCCCAAGGCTGGGGTCTAAGCTCCCTGGCCCCAAAAGGGCCCGACTAAGGGGTCCTGTTTGTACCCACAAGCTATGTTTGAACTGTGTTCCTGGCGTCCTTAATAAACCTTCTGTTCTGCTGGCTGGCTGCGTTTCACAGTAAATCCCACGAAAAGGGGTACAGGGCTCTAACTCCCCCACACTCCATGACAGTGCCCCCTTCATATCTCACAGCAGCCATGCGGGGGAGGGATAGCTCAGTGGTTTGAGCATTGGCCTGCTAAACACAGGGTTGCGAGTTCAATCCTTGAGGGGGCCATTTAGGGATCTAGGGCAAAAATTGGGGATTGGTCCTGCTTTGAGCAGGGGGTTGGACTAGATGATCTTCTAAGGTCCCTTCCAACCCTGATATTCTATGATTAGGCTCCAGCACTGGGAGTCTGGTCAGTTTTCTTAGGCCCATGTTGGTGGGTTATTTCCTGTTTCACAAATCAGAGCATTTCTACCTCGGAACCTCATGGGTCTGTTCCTAGAATCTAGGCCGCTCATTAAACATCTCCCAGCAGGTTTGCTGCATCCTGTCCCCATCCCTTTCTCCACCCTGTGCATTTCCTGCCCCGCGCCAACCTCCAAACCAGACTGTGCAAACCTTCCCATCTCTGGTGTATTTGCTGTCCCTCTTCCTCCCGCAGGAATCCACCAGCAACCCCCCAATAATCCCTACCTGAGCTGGTTCCTCAGCAGCCATTTCCCTTCCGTGTCCAATGGGAGAATGGGAAGAGCTGGAGCGAAACAGGGACGTCATTCTGCAGCCTGGGTGGGTGAGAAGGGTAATTGTGGGGGTTTCAGAACAGACTTTAGTTTATTTCACAGCATGATTCCCTCAGACCTTTTCCCTGGAGACAGACATTCTAGATTCTGTGATGCTGGGAAAATGCTTCATCTCTTTATTACAGTGTAGACCTGGCTCCTCCTGCCAGGCTAAGCCAACAGAGAGATGTCCAACCTCCCTTCTCCCTCCCCCCACCCCGTAACAAAGTGTCTGAACACAAGGCTAGAAAAGAGCAGAACCAAAGGAGTCACTGTGGGGGATTCCCTCGGACACTGACCCCACGGCAGCCACACCCCGGCAGGAGGAACATGGAGTCAGGAACTGGCTTTTCCTCTGTCTGATCCTTTTCTTGTTCACTGGAAAGTGACTCTGCCCAGGGATGCTGCAATACATGTGTCTGCTGGATTAGAGAGCTGGAAATCCCTCTCCCCCTCATTTCTACCACTGCCCCTTTCAGTCTCCCCTTCCCCTGTCCTCTCTCCCTGCCCCTCTCCGGCTGGGAAAGTCCCATTCCTGGGTTCTTTGCTCTCCCATCGATGGATTTTCTCCTGGCAATTGCTAATGGGAGGAGAAATGAGGAGGGGCTGTTTGTGCAGAGTCACTTGCTTGCCAGTCCCCAGCACTTTCCCTGAGGTCTTTCAGTTACCTGCAGTCTGGGGCTCAGAATTTAGTTAACAGGGCCCAGGGCTGCCCTATGGGGCTAGTACCAGCTGGAGAAAGTCATCACCTGGGCTGGGCAGAGAAGAAGCTGCAATTAAGGTCACTTCCGAGTAACATTCCCAGCCCCCAGCCAGGGGCCCCCGACCCCCCCCAAGCCCAGAAACCCAGCCAGGGGCCCCAGCCCCCCCCAGAGCCCAGCCCCCCCCCAGAGCCCAGCCCCCCAGCCAGGGGCCCCAGACCCCCCCAGAGCCCAGACCCCCAGCCAGGGGCCCCCCAGATATTCCCTGGGACCGAGCCCCCCCCAACCCCCCCCACACAGTGAGAGCCGCCCATGGGGGGAGGGGGAGACAATGGGGCGCGGTGGGGGAGGGGCAGAGACCTGCTCAGGGATGGGGGGGGAGGGGGGGCACCCTGGGTGCGGCTCTTGGCTCTCTGGGGAGAAAGGGGGCTGGGCGGGGGGTCCCCAGGGCCAGGGGCAGCGGTAAATCCGAGGGGGTCTCAGCCCCCCCCATTTCTCTCCTCCCCTCGGGGGTCACCGGCTCTTCTCCCCCCACCCCGATCTGCGCCTGCCCAGAGCCGGGAGACTCAAAACTCTTCAATGGCTCTGGGTGAGGCGCCAACGGCCGCGCACGAGCCACACAGAGCCCCGCGCGCGTTCGCAATGTCACTTCCGCTCCAGGAGCGCCAGGAACTACATCTCCCAGCCTGCCCCGGGAGCCGCTTCCGCCCTCTTCAGTTCAGCTCAGGGAGAGGTTCAAGCAGCTGTTACTGTGCATGCTCAGTGCTAGTGCCAGGGAGCCGGGAGAACACAGGCCAGAGCCCGGGGGCGGGGCAGCTCCTGGGGGCGGGGCTCTGGCCCAGCACGGGGGCGCGGCAGCACCTGGGGGCGGGGCTCTAGCCCCATTGTGAGCCGGGGGCGGGGCAGCTCCTGGGGGCGGGGCTCTGGCACAGCCCGGGGGCGGGGCAGCTCCTGGGGGCGGGGCTCTGGCACAGCCCGGGGGCGGGGCAGCTCCTGGGGGCGGGGCTCTGACACAGCCCGAAGGCGGGGGAGCTCCTGGGGGCGGGGGAGCTCCTGGGGGCGGGGGAGCTCCTGGGGGCGAGGCTCTGGCCCAGCACGGGGGCGGGGCAGCGCCTGGGGGCGGGGCTCTAGCCCCATTGTGAGCCAGGGGCGGGGCAACTCCTGGGAGCAGGGCTCTGGCACAGCCCGGGGGCGGGGCATCTCCTGGGGGCGGGGCTCTGGCACAGAGCGGGGAAGGGGCAGCTCCTGGGGGCAGGGCTCTGGCACAGCCTGGGGGTGGGGCAGCTCCTGGGGGCGGGGCTATGGCACAGCCCGGGGGCGGGGCAGCGCCTGGGGGCGGGGCTCTAGCCCCATTTTGAGCCGGGGGCGGGGCAGCTCGTGGGGGCGGGGCAGCTCCTGGGGACGGTGCTCTGGCCCCATTGTGAGCCAGGGGCGGGGCAGCTCCTGGGGGCGGGGCTCTGGCACAGCCCGGGGGCGGGGCATCTCCTGGGGGCGGGGCTCTGGCCCCATTGTGAGCCAGGGGCGGGGCAGCTCCTGGGGGCGCGGCTCTAGCCCCATTGTGAGCCGTGGGAGGGGCAGCTCCTGGGGGCGGGGCTCTGGCACAGCCCGGGGGCGGGGCAGCTCCTGGGGGCGGTGCTCTGGCTCCATTGTGAGCCGGGGCGAGGCAGCGCCTGGCGGCGGGGCTCTGGCACAGCCCGTGGGCGGGGCATCTCCTGGGAGCGGGGCTCTGGCCCCATTGTGAGCCAGGGGCGGGACAGCTCCTGTGGGCGGGGCTCTGGCACAGAGCGGGGACGGGGCAGATCCTGGGGGCGGGGCTCTAGCCCCATTGTGAGCCAGGGGCGGGGCAGCTCCTGGGGGGCGGGGCTCTGGCTCCAATATGAGCCGGGGCGAGGCAGCGCCTGGGGGCGGGGCAGCTCCTGGGGGCGGGGCTCTGGCACAGCCGGGGGGCGGGGCAGCTCCTGGGGGCGGTGCTCTGGCTCCATTGTGAGCCGGGGCGAGGCAGCGCCTGGCGGCGGGGCTCTGGCACAGCCCGGGGGCGGGGCAGCTCCTGGGGGCGGGACACTGGCACAGCCCGGGGGCGGGGCAGCGCCTGGGAGCCCGGGGGCGGAGCAGCGCCTGGGGGCGGGGCTCTGGCTCCACTGGGAGCCGGGGGCGGGGCAGCTCATGGTTGCGGGGCTCTGGCACTGCCCGGGGGCGGGGCAGCGCCTGGGGGCTGGGCTCTGGCTCCTTTGGTAGCCCGGGGCGGGGAGCGCCGGGGGCGGGGCTCTGGCACTGCCCGGTGGCGGGGCAGCGCCTGGGGGCGGGGCTCTGGCTCCTTTGGGAGCCGGGGGCGGGGCAGCGCCTGGGGGCGGGGCTCTGGCACAGCCCGGGTGGGGGCAGCGCCTGGGGGCGGGGCTCTGGCTCCTTTGGTAGCCCGGGGCGGGGAGCGCGGGGGCGGGGCTCTGGCACAGCCCGGGGGCGGAGCAGCGCCTGGGGGCGGGGCTCTGGCTCCTTTGGGAGCCGGGGGCGGGGCAGCGCCTGGGGGCGGGGCTCTGGCACAGCCCGGGGGCGGGGCAGCTCCTGGGGGCGGGGCTCTGGCACAGCCCGGGGGCGGGGCAGCGCCTGGGGGCGGGGCTCTGGCTCCTTTGGTAGCCCGGGGCGGGGAGCGCCGGGGGCGGGGCTCTGGCACTGCCCGGTGGCGGGGCAGCGCCTGGGGGCGGGGCTCTGGCACAGCCTGGGGGCGGGGCAGCGCCTGGGGGCGGGGCAGCGCCTGGGGGCGGGGCTCAGGCCCCATTGTGAGCCTGGGGCGCAGCAGCTCCTGGGGGCGGGGCTCTGGCACAGCCCGGGGGCGGGGCAGCGCCTGGGGGCGGGGCTCTGGCACAGCCCGGGGGCGGGGGCAGCGCCTGGGGGCAGGGCTTTGGCTCCATTGGGAGCCGGGGGCGCGGCAGCTACTGGGGGCGGGGCTCTGGCTCCATTGGGAGCAGGGGGCGGGGCAGCGCCTGGGGGCGGGGCTCTGGCACAGCCCGGGGGCGGGGCAGCTCCTGGGGGCGGACCTCTGGCACAGCCCGCGGCCGGGGCAGCGCCTGGGGGCGGGGCTCTGGCTCCATTGGGAGCCAGGGGCAGGGCAGCGCCTGGGGGCGGGGCTCTGGCACAGCCTGGGGGCGGGGCAGCTCCTGGGGGCGGGGCTCAGGCCCCTGTGTGAGCCTGGGGCGCGGCAGCTCCTGGGGGCGGTGCTCTGGCCCAGCCCGGGGGCGGGGCAGCTCCTGGGGGCGGGGCTCTGGCCCAGCCCGGGGGCGGGGCAGCTCCTGGGGGCGGGGCTCTGGCACAGCCCGGGGGCGGGGCAGCGCCTGGGGGCGGGGCTCTGGCTCCTTTGGTAGCCCGGGGCGGGGAGCGCCGGGGGCGGGGCTCTGGCACTGCCCGGTGGCGGGGCAGCGCCTGGGGGCGGGGCTCTGGCTCCTTTGGGAGCCGGGGGCGGGGCAGCACCTGGGGGCGGGGCTCTGGCACAGCCCGGGGGCGGGGCAGCACCTGGGGGCGGGGCTCTGGCACTGCCCGGGGGCGGGGCAGCGCCTGGGGGCGGGGCTCTGGCTCCTTTGGTAGCCCGGGGCGGGGAGCGCCGGGGGCGGGGCTCTGGCACTGCCCGGTGGCGGGGCAGCGCCTGGGGGCGGGGCTCTGGCACCTTTGGGAGCCAGGGGCGGGGCAGCACCTGGGGGCGGGGCTCTGGCACAGCCCGGGGGCGGGGCAGCTCCTGGGGGCGGGACACTGACACAGCCCGGGGGCGGGGCAGCGCCTGGGAGCCCGGGGGCGGAGCAGCGCCTGGGGGCGGGGTTCTGGCTCCACTGGGAGCCGGGGGCGGGGCAGCTCCTGGGGGCGGGGCTCTGGCTCCATTGGGAGCCGGGGGCGGGGCAGCGTCTGGGGGCGGGGCTCTGGCACAGCCCGGGGGCGGGGCAGCTCATGGTTGCGGGGCTCTGGCACTGCCCGGGGGCGGGGCAGCGCCTGGGGGCTGGGCTCTGGCTCCTTTGGTAGCCCGGGGCGGGGAGCGCCGGGGGCGGGGCTCTGGCAGTGCCCGGTGGCGGGGCAGCGCCTGGGGGCGGGGCTCTGGCTCCTTTGGGAGCCGGGGGCGGGGCAGCGCCTGGGGGCGGGGCTCTGGCACAGCCCGGGTGGGGGGCAGCGCCTGGGGGCGGGGCTCTGGCACAGCCCGGGGGCGGGGCAGCGCCTGGGGGCGGGGCTCTGGCACAGCCCGGGGGCGGGGCAGCTCATGGTTGCGGGGCTCTGGCACTGCCCGGGGGCGGGGCAGCGCCTGGGGGCTGGGCTCTGGCTCCTTTGGTAGCCCGGGGCGGGGAGCGCCGGGGGCGGGGCTCTGGCACTGCCCGGTGGCGGGGCAGCGCCTGGGGGCGGGGCTCTGGCTCCTTTGGGAGCCGGGGGCGGGGCAGCGCCTGGGGGCGGGGCTCTGGCACAGCCCGGGTGGGGGGCAGCGCCTGGGGGCGGGGCTCTCGCTCCTTTGGTAGCCCGGGGCGGGGAGCGCGGGGGCGGGGCTCTGGCACAGCCCGGGGGCGGAGCAGCGCCTGGGGGCGGGGCTCTGGCTCCTTTGGGAGCCGGGGGCGGGGCAGCGCCTGGGGGCGGGGCTCTGGCACAGCCCGGGGGCGGGGCAGCTCCTGGGGGCGGGGCTCTGGCACAGCCCGGGGGCGGGGAGCGCCGGGGGCGGGGCTCTGGCACTGCCCGGTGGCGGGGCAGCGCCTGGGGGCGGGGCTCTGGCACAGCCTGGGGGCGGGGCAGCGCCTGGGGGCGGGGCTTTGGCACAGGCCGGGGGCGGGGCAGCGCCTGGGGGCGGGGCTCAGGCCCCATTGTGAGCCTGGGGCGCAGCAGCTCCTGGGGGCGGGGCTCTGGCACAGCCCGGGGGCGGGGCAGCGCCTGGGGGCGGGGCTCTGGCACAGCCCGGGGGCGGGGGCAGCTCCTGGGGGCGGGACTCTCTGGCCCAGCCCGGGGGCGGGGCAGCGCCTGGGGGCAGGGCTTTGGCTCCATTGGGAGCCGGGGGCGCGGCAGCTACTGGGGGCGGGGCTCTGGCTCCATTGGGAGCAGGGGGCGGGGCAGCGCCTGGGGGCGGGGCTCTGGCACAGCCCGGGGGCGGGGCAGCTCCTGGGGGCGGACCTCTAGCACAGCCCGCGGCCGGGGCAGCGCCAGGGGGCGGGGCTCTGGCACAGCCTGGGGGCGGGGCAGCTCCTGGGGGCGGGGCTCAGGCCCCTTTGTGAGCCTGGGGCGCGGCAGCTCCTGGGGGCGGTGCTCTGGCCCAGCCCGGGGCCGGGGCAGCTCCTGGGGGCGGGGCTCTGGCCCAGCCCGGGGGCGGGGCAGCTCCTGGGGGCGGGGCTCTGGCACAGCCCGGGGGCGGGGCAGCGCCTGGGGGCGGGGCTCTGGCTCCTTTAGGAGCCAGGGGCGGGGCAGCACCTGGGGGCGGAGCTCTGGCACAGCCCGGGGGCGGGGCAGCACCTGGGGGCGGGGCTCTGGCACTGCCCGGGGGCGGGGCAGCGCCTGCGGGCGGGGCTCTGGCTCCTTTGGTAGCCCGGGGCGGGGAGCGCCGGGGGCGGGGCTCTGGCACTGCCCGGTGGCGGGGCAGCGCCTGGGGGCGGGGCTCTGGCACCTTTGGGAGCCAGGGGCGGGGCAGCACCTGGGGGCGGGGCTCTGGCACAGCCCGGGGGCGGGGCAGCGCCTGGGGGCGGCGCTCTGGCTCCTTTGGTAGCCCGGGGTGGGGAGCACCGGGGGCGGGGCTCTGGCACAGCCCGGGGGCGGAGCAGCGCCTGGGGGCGGGGCTTTGGCTCCTTTGGGAGCCGGGGGCGGGGCAGCACCTGGGGGCGGGGCTCTGGCACAGCCCGGGGGCGGGGCAGCTCCTGGGGGCGGGACTCTGGCACAGCCCAGGGGCGGGGCAGCTCCTGGGGGCGGGGCTCTGGCTCCTTTGGTAGCCCGGGGCGGGGAGCGCCGGGGGCGGGGCTCTGGCACAGCCTGGGGGCGGCGCAGCTCCTGGGGGCGGGGCTCTAGCCCCATTGTGAGCCAGGGGCGGGGCAGCTCCTGGGGGCGGGGCTATGGCTCCATTGTGAGCCGGGGGCGAGGCAGCACCTGGGGGCGGGGCTCTGGCACAGCCCGGGGGCGGGGCAGCTCCTGGGGGCGGCGCTCTGGCTCCATTGTGAGCCTGGGGCGGGGCTGCTCCTGGGGGCGGGGCTCTGGCTCCATTGGGAGCCGGGGGCGGGGCAGCGCCTGTTGGCGGTGCTCTGGCACAGCCCGGGGGCGGGGGCAGCTCCTGGGGGCGGGGCTCTGGCCCAGCCCGGGGGCGGGGCAGCTCCTGGGGGCGGGGCTCTGGCCGAGCCCGGGGGCGGGGCAGCTCCTGGGGGCGGGGCTCTGGCCCAGCCCGGGGCGGGGCAGCGCCTGGGAGCCCGGGGGCGGAGCAGCGCCTGGGGGTGGGGCTCTGGCTCCATTGGGAGCCGGTGGCGGGGCAGCTCCTGGGGGCGGGGCTCTGGCTCCATTGGGAGCCGGGGGCGGGGCAGCGCCTGGGGGCGGGGCTCTGGCACAGCCCGGGGGCGGGGCAGCTCCTGGGGGCGGGGCTCTGGCACAGCCCGGGGCGGGGCAGCACCTGGGGGCGGGGCTCTGGCTCCTTTGGTAGCCCGGGGCGGGGAGCGCCGGGGGCGGGGCTCTGGCACTGCCCGGTGGCGGGGCAGTGCCTGGGGGCGGGGCTCTGGCTCCTTTGGGAGCCGGGGGCGGGGCAGCGCCTGGGGGCGGTGCTCTGGCACAGCCTGGGGGCGGGGCAGCTCCTGGGGGCGGGGCTCAGGCCCCTTTGTGAGCCTGGGGCGCGGCAGCTCCTGGGGGCGGTGCTCTGGCCCAGCCCGGGGGCGGGGCAGCTCATGGGGGCGGGGCTCTGGCCCATCCGGGGGCGGGGCAGCTCCTGGGGGCGGGGCTCTGGCACAGCCCGGGGGCGGGGCAGCGCCTGGGAGCCCGGGGGCGGAGCAGCGCCTGGGGGCGGGGCTCTGGCTCCACTGGGAGCCGGGGGCGGGGCAGCTCCTGGGGGCGGAGCTCTGGCTCCATTGGGAGCCGGGGGCGGGGCAGCGCCTGGGGGCGGGGCTCTGGCACAGCCCGGGGGCGGGGCAGCTCCTGGGGGCAGGGCTCTGGCACAGCCCGGGGCGGGGCAGCGCCTGGGGGCGGGGCTCTGGCTCCTTTGGTAGCCCGGGGAGGGGAGCGCCGGGGGCGGGGCTCTGGCACTGCCCGGGGGCGGGGCAGCGCCTGGGGCGGGGCTCTGGCTCCTTTGGTAGCCCGGGGCGGGGAGCGCCGGGGGCGGGGCTCTGGCACTGCCCAGTGGCGGGGCAGCGCCTGGGGGCGGGGCTCTGGCTCCTTTGGGAGCCAGGGGCGGGGCAGCGCCTGGGGGCGGGGCTCTGTCACAGCCCGGGGGCGGGGCAGCGCCTGGGGGCGGGGCTCTGGCTCCTTTGGTAGCCCGGGGCGGGGAGCGCCGGGGGCGGGGCTCTGGCACAGCCCGGGGGCGGGGCAGCGCCTGTTGGCGGTGCTCTGGCACAGCCCGGGGGCGGGGGCAGCTCCTGGGGCGGGGCTCTGGCCCAGCCCGGGGGTGGGGCAGCTCCTGGGGGCGGGGCTCTGGCACAGCCCGGGGGCGGGGCAGCGCCTGGGAGCCCGGGGGCGGAGCAGCGCCTGGGGGTGGGCTCTGGCTCCATTGGGAGCCGGCGGCGGGGCAGCTCCTGGGGGCGGGGCTCTGGCTCCATTGGGAGCCGGGGGCGGGGCAGCGCCTGGGGGCGGGGCTCTGGCACAGCCCGGGGGCGGGGCAGCTCCTGGGGGCGGGGCTCTGGCACAGCCCGGGGCGGGGCAGCGCCTGGGGGCGGGGCTCTGGCTCCTTTGGTAGCCCGGGGCGGGGAGCGCCGGGGGCGGGGCTCTGGCACTGCCCGGTGGCGGGGCAGCGCCTGGGGGCGGGGCTCTGGCACAGCCTGGGGGCGGGGCAGCGCCTGGGGGCGGGGCTCTGGCTCCATTGGGATCCGGGGGCGGGGAAGCGCCTGGGGGCGGGGCTCTGGCACAGCCTGGGGGCGGGGGCAGCGCCTGGGGGCGGGGCTCTGGCACAGCCTGGGGGCGGGGCAGCTCCTGGGGGCGGGGCTCAGGCCGGGGGCGGGGCAGCGCCTGGGGGCGGGGCTCTGGCTCCATTGGGAGCCGGGGGCGGGGCTGAGCAGCGGCTCCCGGGGGGGTCCCGTGTTTGCCGGCAGCGCGGGAGCCGCCGGGGCGATCGCGGAGCTGCTGGGCTCAGCTGCAGCCGGGCTCGGCCCCGGCCCCTCCGGGACCCGGGTGGGGACAGAGCCTGGGGCCGGGGGGTTCCCCTGTGTGGGGCTGGGGGCGGCGGGGGGACGAGCTGTAGCTGCGGGCGGGGGAAGGACAGTGGGACACGTGGGGGGTGGAGTGTCCCCTGGGAGCCAGGAAAGTCCGGGTGAGAAGAAAGTGTCTGTGTGTGTCAGTGTGTGTGTGTCCGTGTGTGTGTGTGTCACTGTGTGCGTGACTGTGTGTGTGAGTCGGTGTGTGTGTGTCATTGTGTATCTGTGAGTGTGTGTGTCATTGTGTGTCAGTGTGTGTGTGTGTGTCAGTGTGTGTGTGTCAGTGTGTGTGTGTAACTGTGTGTGTGTCAGTGTGTGTGTGTGTGTGTCCGTGTGTGTGAGTCGGTGTGTGTGTGTCGCGTATCTGTCAGTGTGTGTGTGTGTGTGTGTCAGTGTCTGTGTGTGTGTCAGTGTGTGTCAGTGTATGTGTGTGTGTTGCTATTTGCACCCTTGTGCCACGTCCCTCTCACACACTGATCACAATTCTCTCTCCGCTTCTTCCCCCTTTGCTCTCCCCTCACCACATGTGGCTACAAAAATCCCACAATGACGGACTCTCCCGTCTCTTCTTTTGCCCCATTTTCTCCATCAGTCTCCAATGGCCATTTCAATTCTCCCCATATTTGGGATGTCCCCCCCCCCCAGTTTATCTGCAGCCCTTTGTCCTCGTTCAGGTGGGAAATTACTGCCCCGAGTCACTCCCCAAAGGGGGTCGGGGGTAGTGGGGGCTGTTGGGGGAGCCCCGAGACGTGGCTGCCTCAGGGGTGGCGATGGGGCGGCTGTTCTCTGCCAGCAACAGCGCTTGGCCGGGGCCCAGGAGGGAACAGGGGGAGCCGGTGTCCCCTATGGAGCCTGCCCAGCCCCTTTGCTTCTGCTCCTTTCTAGCGTTTCCTTCAGAGACTTTATTACTGGGGAGGCTGGAAAATGTCTCTGGGCTGAGCCCCGGCAGGAGGGGCCAGGTCCCCACTGTAGGAAAGAGATGACGCGTTTCCCCAGCATGGCAGAATGTCGGGTGTGTGTCTGCAGGGAAAGGGCCGGGGGGGATCGTGATGTGAAATTAACTAAACCCTGTTCTGCAACCTCCACAACTTTCTCCTCTCGCCCTGCCAGGCTGCAGAGTGGCGTCCATGTTACTCCAGCTCATCCCAGCCTCCCATTTGTCCCGATTTTCCGTGTTTGGTTGAGCCGTTTTTTTTTTTTGTGGGAAGTCCCACAGGACCCTTTGTTTTTTCTACAGATCCAGAATAACACGGCCACCCCTCTGATACTAATATTAACTGTAGAAGCTACAAAGGGTCCTGTGGCACCTTATAGACTAACAGAGGTATTGGAGCATAAGCTTTCGTGGGTGAATCCCCACTTCGTCGGACGCGAGCAGTGGAAAAGTATTAACTGTTTCCTACTGATGGGTCTAGAAAGCATTTGTCGAGTGGAAGACGACTCTTCTGACGGATTGTTCCCAAGACCCAGCACTTTGTGTTCCAACATCTCCCAGGTTCTTTGGTGAAAATAAGACCAAGGTTTCTTTGCAATGTACAGGAAGAAAGAAGTTTCGCACCCCAGATGGGACTATGAACCCACAACCTCTAACGTAGGAAGCCAATGCCTTATCCATTAGACCACTGGGGCTCTCAAGTGCAACTGAAGAAAGGATGGACATTCCCCCTCATAATTGCACATTCCTTACATTCGCTTGGAAGCCAAATACCCGCTTTATGCACTTACAGAACTGTCACATCCCCTGTCAGCGAGGCAAGTGGGCAGGTCGCTGACAGAGCTGAGCCCCACCTTTCTGCAGCCATCTTTAGAGAAGAACCCGACCCCAGAGTCACCCCTCCCTCCGTCAGCACCCCCACGGCTGTGGCTCTGAGTGGCAGTATAATGATTGGGGGGTGAATCCAGGGCTGGAAGTGGGGTCAGGTCAGCCTGTGAGGAGTAACCAGGTGGGGCAGACCCAGGGTGAGGCTGTGGGCTGCTGGCGGGATGTTGGGATCAGAGCTCTAGATCAAAGCTGCACAGCGACCTGACGCCCAGGGTTACAAGGCCGACATAGCGACCCCTTACCGGCCTCGTGAACCCCAAACCCTCGTTACTCTGGGCACTTAGGAGTCTCTGTCCCTTAATCACTTCTGGGAGCTCCCCAGCAGGCTGCGGGCGTCAGCCGCCTCCTGCCTCACAGGTGAGACTCTTGGCGCTGTGCAAGCCGCCCCCTCGCTTGCAGGCCCAGGGTAGGAAGCGGGAGGCCCGGTGCTCGCAGAAGAGGGTTTGATTAATCCACCTCTGTGTTATGGGCACAGCACAGTTCCCCTGTGTCCCTCTGCTGGCTTTTCGTAAGCAGCACCCAGCGGCCCTGGCTCCAGGCTGGTGCCTTGCGAGCTCTGGCACGGGCAGGGAGCGGTGCAGGGGGCTGGGCCGGGGCTCTGGTGAACCAGCTGCTGGGAGGCGTCTTTGAGGCAGCAAAACAGGCCCTTAAGAAGCAAAAAACAGGTTATTACCGTCCCTGGGTGGGCTCGAACCACCAGCATTTCGGTTAACAGCCGAACGCGCTGACCCATTGCGCCACAGAAACACACAGAAGCAAAACTGCTGTTACCAAGGCTGCTCCGAGCAGCCGGCGCATCTCCCTGCCAGCGCTAGAGCTCACAGGGCGCTAGGCCGGACGCTGGAGCTGGGGCTGAAGACCCAGCAGGGGGGCGCAGCAGAAGTGGGCTGGGCCCAAAACCCAGTGGCTGATGGATCAAAACCATCGTATGCTAGACCTGCACGTCTTCCTTTTTGCTCTGGGCAATCCAGCAAGGAGCAAACAGCAGAGGGCCGAGAGCGTAGGCCATGGGGCAAGAGGTGGCTGAGGCAGCGGCCGGCAAGCAGTTAAATCAGCCCGAACCCCCCGAGTCTGGATCAATGTCACAAGGTCCCAGTGTCTCCATGGAAGACAATTTGTTAAATCCCAGATGAGTGGAGTTAAATCGGTTCTCAGCCTGAGTCCTTTGCTCTTAATCCTGAGGATATTGTCCCACCATGGGGCCATTTCCCGCCTCTCTTTCAGACAGAAGCACCATTTTCTCTGCACAGACCCAGGAACAGCGAGATCTGTCTCTGTCCCTTGTGCAAAGCAGGGGGGCAAATTCCCTGGACCCGTCCTCTTCTGCAATGGAACCAATGGACGAGCAGGGGGCCCTGGGCCCATCCAGCCCTGCCAGTGAGATGTTCCCTCCCCTTCTCCTTAGTGCTGCTGTTGTTATTTCATGGAGTGTCTGGGACGGGGGAAAAGCTGAGTTCACTCCAGGTGGAGGGAAAAAAGGACCCTGAAAATCTCAGTGCCTCGGGGAAAACCCAACCGCTGCTACTGTGCTGCAAAGTGACCCCAAAGAACTAGAAGCCTCCAGGACAGCATGATTGGCCTCGGAGCAGGGACTGTGTCCCCCATGCTGCTGTGAGGCCACTGGATGCTCTGGAGACAGGAGGGCTCTGAGTGTAACCCAGAGCAAGCACAGCCCTTCTGGGGATGTAGCTCAGTGGTAGAGCGCATGCTTTGCATGTGTGAGGCCCTGGGTTCAATCCCCAAGTTGTCTTTTCACCCTGCTGCTTTGCTCACACCCAGAGGGGAAGCTCCCCAGCAGTCTCCCTGCGTGAGTTTCAATCCTGCTCAGCTAGTGCCAATTGCAGGGAAGGTCTGTGGGGCTTTCTGCTCCTAAGTCACCTGGGTACTTTTAAGATTCCCACCTGCTGTGCTGCTTGGGACGATGGCGGAGGGGGAAGGAGAAGGGTACGGGAGGGGAAGGTCCCATCTGCACAGACTGAGAGGCCAGGAAACGGAGGGGCAGTCAGTGCTCAGAGGGGAGAGAGGTCAGTGATTTACACTCCCCTGGGGACACTGTCTTTTCGAGGCGAGGGCAGCTGGCTTGGGATGATGCTGACGATGGATAGAAAAACGGCTGGAGTCAGTGACAGATGAGACCATAGAAGGGGAAGGGAAATGGCAGCTCCACAGAAGGTCCTGGCTGCTCAGATACCCCAGTTATAGGCATCCTGGCCTGACCTAGAAAGAGAAACGACAAAGAGGCACCCAGCCCCCCTACAGTGATCCCATGGACAAAAATCTGGTTGGGAGTGGGGTGAAGGTTCCCTCTAGACAAAGGGAGCTGAAATCCCTCAGCGTCCTGGAATTTAAGTGATGCATCAAACCCTGCGCGGGTGGGGGCTGAGGTTCATCAGCAGAAGCCTGGGCAGTAGATCAACCCATCGGGCTGCCTCCTAGGCCAGGCTGCAGCCCAGCTTCAGGACTCAGAGGAAATGGAGCTCGCACCCCTACCTACAGGACTCCAGGTACAACCAGCCTTCTGGATCAAACGTCCCCTCTGGCGCTCAAGTCACAGCAGCTACCGGGCAAAAGACAGGCTCCCACGTCACTGGAGAGAGCAAGACGAAGCCTTGGAACACCCAGGAGTGTTAGGTGGTAAAAGAGCTGCCCCAAGGTCCCACCGAGACTTGAACTCAGATTGGAGGATTCAGAGCCCTGAGTGCTGCCTTTACACCATGGGAGCAGCGGAAAGCACCCTGCGCTCTTCTGACTTCCAGTGTAGAAGATGCTGGGCGGACAATAATTTGCCTTCCTTGCTCAAGGCCTCTCTGGCCTCTCTGGCCAGCCCTGTATTTGCTCAACAAGTCGGCTCGCAGCGGTTTGCTGTAGACCCAGAAGCCTTTCTTCCTCCCGACTGTGAGGCCAGTGGGAGTGTGAGGAAGTCCCAGGCAATATATGGTCCTAGGGATGATGCCCTTCAGTCCCAGGCAGTAAATGGCCCTTCCTAGGAAAGCCCAAGTCCTGAAAAGAAACGAGTAACATCAAGGAGGGGACTGAAGAGCTGACTCCTGAAGCTCTCAGGGGACACCGCAGGGGGAAATGATCTTCCCTACACTTCACCAGGGACTTGAACCCTGGACCCTCAAATTAAATGACTGATGTTCAACCAACTGAGCTCGCCGGGCTCAGGGAACAAAAGAGTAAGTCTGGTGCAGAAGAGAAACTAGCCAAGAAAAAGAGGGCAGGAAACAGCAGGTTTCTCAGCTCATTTCCCCACCCTCTGTCCTGCAGGGGTTGGGGTGATCCCAGTGGCAAGAAGGGGAGCACCTCGCTGGTCAGCTAAGGGACCTGAGAAAAGTAAAACTTCATCTTTCTGCCTGGTTTCAAACCAGGACCCCTTTACATGTCAGGCAAATGTGATAACCAGACACTAGAGAAACTCTGCCACAGGGATCTGCCTCTGCCCTCAGACAGCAACAGTGACACCGGGTACATATATCATATATACATTTATAAGCATCTCCACATAAAGCCTTATGGGGTACACTGTCACACCCCCCACCCCCCACCCCCCGCACACACACACCCCCCACACACCCCTACACCTCTCCTGGTGGTGGGAGGGGAACAGGGGAAGGGACAAAAGAAGTAAGAGGTGAAGAGAAAGGAGGGAGGGATGGAGGAAAAGGTCAAACAAAAAGGACAAACCCTAATGTCCCCAGTGATTCTGAGGGACAAAATCCCAAGTGGGGAATAAAATTCTGCCACCTGAAGCGACTGTTTTCCATGCCTAGAATTCAGCTGGCACCAGATGGATCAGACTGAACAGGTTCCAAACCTCTCGGAGGCTCGTACCTTCTAACCAGGGACGTCTGTTTTCTAGGAAAGTCCGTAAAAGGAAAGGAGAAAACTCCAAAGAGGTTCCTCCTCGCGCTCACGTACGTGAACCCTGATACTCTCTCAGTCCTCCGAGAGAGACCTCGACAAGGAGACTTGCTGAAGCAAAGCCACGGGGGTCTCCGAGGTTTCCCTGGCCCTGCGCCCCTGGCCTGGCCTGGCTGATGTCAGCATCTCTCTGTGAGGTCACCGCCTCCCCACCACCTTTGACCAATAGGCCGAGGTCCTGCAAACGGCCTTTGTGATGTCACTGCCTCACCCACCCCCTCCCCTGCAGTGCTAATGTCCTGCCGCTGGCCAGACACTTGGGAAGTTTGAGCGACTCCCTGGGGATCACCCCACCCAATGAGTGTCCATTCTAGGAAGCAAGCCAGCTAGACAGGAAAACATCAGAGGCTGCTCCCAATGCTACACTCACTTTTTCAGAAATTAGTAGACTTTATGGTCAGAAGAGACCATTAGAACATCTAATCTGACCCCCCCCCTGCATCTCACAGGCCTCCTGTGAACCACAAGAGCTACTTTTGGGGCAAACACATTCCAGAAAGGCATCTAGTCTTCATTAAATGACATCAAGAGATGGAGAATCCACCACTTCCCTTGGTACCTTGGTACCTTGTTCCTGTGGTGAATCATCCTCACTGTTGAATATTTCTGCCTTATTTGTAATTTGTCTCTTTTTACCTTCCAGCCATTGGGTCTTGTTATGCCTTTCTCCGCTAGATTAAAGAGCCCTTTAATACCCAATATTTTCTCTCCATTAAGGCACTTCAACACTTCAATGAAGTCATCTTTCAATCTTCTTTTGATAAGCTAAACAGGTGGAGCTCTTTCAATAGCTCACTCAAAGACATTTTTCTCCAGACCTCAGAACATTTGGTGGCTCTTTGCTGCCCCAGCTCCAATTTCTCAACAGCTTTTTCAAATGAGGACACCAAAACTGGATGTAGTATTCCAATATCAGCCTCATTGATGCTATGTCCCCTCCCCCTTCCCCTTCCCCTTCCCCTTCCCTTTCCCTTTCCCTTTCCCTATCCTACTCACAGCTCTGCTCAAACATCTAATCTGACCCCCCCCCTGCATCTCACAGGCCTCCTGTGTACCACAAGAGCTACTTTTGGGGCAAACACATTCCAGAAAGGCATCTAGTTGCACAGGCGCCGACTTTCTCTGGCGCCGGTGGGAGCTCACGCCCAGCAACGTCTCCCGGTGCTAAGGTAAGATGGCGGCGGGCCCCGGGGTTGGCGGGGAGCTGCCGGTGGCTGCAGAGCACCCACCAATTTTTCCCCGTGGGTGCTTCAGCCCCGGAGCACCCACGAAGTCGGCGCCTATGTCTAGTTGTCATTAAATGACATCAAGAGATGGAGAATCCAGCACTTCCCTTGGTACCTTGTTCCTGTGGTGAATCATCCTCACTGCTGAATAATCCTCCCTTATTTGTAATTTGTCTCTTTTTACCTTCCACCCATTGGGTCTTGTTTTGCCTTTCTCCGCTAGATTAAAGAGCCCTTTAATACCCAATATTTTCTCTCCATTAAGGCACTTCAACACTTCAATTAAGTCACCTTTTAATCTTCTTTTGAGAAGCTAAACAGGTGGAGCTCTTTCAATAGCTCACTCGAAGGCATTTTTCTCCAGACCTCAGAACATTTGGTGGCTCTTTGCTGCCCCAGCTCCAATTTCTCACCATCTCTTTCAAATGAGGACACCAAAACTGGATGCAGTATTCCCATATCAGCCTCACTGATGCTGTGTCCCCTCCCCTATCCTACTCATGGCTCTGCTCAAACATCTCATGATGGCTTTAGCCCTGTTCACGACACTGGGAGCTCATGTTGAGTGGCTTCTCCACGATGGCTCCTCAATCCTTTCCAGAGTCACTGCTTTCCTGGATACACTTCCCCATTCTGTAGGTGTGGCCGGCATGCCTTGTTGCTAGGTTTCGGACTTTGCATTTGGCTCTGGTCAAACTTGTTTCCTTTGAATGGGCCCAGCTTGCCGAATGAGCCAGATCGCTCTGTATCACTGCCCTCTCCTCATCAGTAATTACCACTCTGCCGGTATTTTGTCACCCACCAATCTTATCAGCGGTGATTGGATGTTTTCTCCCAATTCACTGATAAAAATTATTTTAAAAAATTAGCCCTTGAGAGCTTCTTCAGACCCTTAGTCCCCAGGTCTCTCCGAGATGGCTGAGCGTGTGGTCTCCTCCCGCGCCTGACTAGCCTCTGCCCTGAGAACGATGCTTCCAGCTCACTGTGTGCACAGCCAGGGACATCCTGCTAACCCCGCAGTGTTGACAGGATGATGTTAACACGGCTCTCGGGCCAGCCCTTCCCTGCTGCTGGCTGGACGCGTGGGGCGGGGATGGGGAAAGAGGAAATCTGTAACCAGCAACCCGGACCCATTGCTTACCTGGGGCTGCAGCAGAACCACGGTGACATGAGAGGTATCCATGGGACTAGCAGAGCCCTCCTTTTAAAACTGATGGGCCATCCCCCCCATTGCTGTGCTCCCCTAGAATTGCCCTGCCTGCTGGCCAATCACTTGGGGAGCAGAATGGCAACAGCAGCAGCAAACCCTCAGGACCGATCTAAAGATGGCTGCAGAAAGGTGGGGTTCAGCTCTGTCAGTGACCTGCCCAGTTGCCTCGCTGACAGGGGATGCCGACATTTCTGTAAGGCGCCTAAAGGGGGTATTTGGCTTCCAAACTGTGAGGAATGTGCAATTATGAGAGGGAATTTCCATCCCTCCATCAGGTGTATTTCAGGGCCCCAGTGGCCTAATGGATAAGGCATTGGCTTCCGAAGCCAGAGATTGTGGGTTCAAGTCCCATCTGGGGTGAGAAACTACTTGTTTTCTTCCTGTACATTGCAAAGAAACCTTGGTCAGAGAGCAACAGTGACACTGAGTGGCCACGTGCTCTTTCTCAGCAAGGGGAAGAAAAAGAAGCTCTCCTTCAAGCTGGAGTCAGAAGGGCGATGTAAGGATGACTTCCTGAGCGCCGGCTCCAGACCTTTGCTCTACCAGCTGACCCATCAAAGGGCTGCCACCACTTTCTCCAGCTTCTCCACCTGGTTTTGCGGGGGAGGGAGGTTCAAGTGATTCCTTTCCTGGATTCCTGTTAGACACTTGATGATGGCAGCGGAAGAAGCATTTCTCAGGGTGCAGGGAATTTTGTACCTTGGGGGTTTTAACCTAAGCTGGTAAAAATAAGCTTAGGGGCTCTTTATGCGGGCCCCCACGTCTTTACCCTAGAGTTTGGAGTGGGGAGGGAACCCTGACATGGTGGCAGAGCGGTGGGATTTATTGAACCAGAGATTTTTTTGAACCAGACACAGGGAGTTTAGAATTTTTTTTTCTTCTCTGTAGCTGCTTGGAGCAGGAGGGGGGATGGGTTGAGCTGCTAGGAGCTAGAGTATCTACATATGAAAGCAGGTAGTTAACCCCTACAGGGAATACCCAAGCAAGTTTTTTTTCTTTTCTAACTCTCTCGTGTTAAGACAGATTAAAAACAGAAAGGCTAAGATGACTGCCAGTGAAGCAGCTATTAAACTTGAGATAGCTCGGCTACAAGCCGATGAGGAGAAGAAACATGCAAGACTGCTACAACTTAAACAGAAATCTACTCGCTATGCTATCTAAACTTACTTTAGACAAGAGAGGATTTGATGCAAAGATGACTGGTTCCTTTTTACTCCAAGACCACTCCGTGTCTGACAAAAAGCCCCACACAAAGCTTTCCCCCTCCCAAGATTTGAAAGTATCTTGTCCCCTTATTGGTCAGATGCCAGCCAGGTCAGGTGTCAGTCTGGCTACCTGCATTTCTTAACCCTTTACTGGTAAGAGGATTTTATCTGCATCAGACCCTCTCCCCTTTCCCTTTATATTTATGACAGGCCCCATGGTGGGACAATATCCTGAGGATTAAGAGCAAAGGACTCAGGCTGAGAACCGATTTAACTCCACTCATCTGGGATTCAACAAATTGTCTTCCATGGAGACGCTGGGACCTTGTGACATTGATCTAGACTCGGGGGGGGTTGGGCTGATTTAACTCCCTGGCCGGCCGCCGCCTCAGCCACCTCTTGCCCCATGGCCTAGGCTCTTGGCCCTCTGCTGATTGCTCCTTGCTGGATTGCCCAGAGCAAAAAGGAAGACGTGCAGGTCTAGCACACGATGGTTTTGATCCATCAGCCACTGGGTTTCGGGTCCAGCCCACTTCTGCTGCGCCCCCCTGCTGGGTCTTCAGCCCCAGCTCCAGCATCCGGCCTAGCGCCTTGTGAGCTCTAGCGCTGGCAGGGAGATGCGCCGGCTGCTCGGAGCAGCCTTGGTAACAGCAGTTTTGTTTCTGTGTGTCTCTGTGGCGCAATGGGTCAGCGCGTTCGGCTGTTAACCGAAAGGCTGGTTGTTCGATCCCACCCAGAGATGGGGATAATCTGATGTTGCTTCTGAAGGGACTGTTTTGCTGCCTCAAAGACGCCTCCCAGCAGCTGGTTTGCCAGGGCCCCGGCCCAGCCCCCTGCACCGCTCCCTGCGAGGGCCAGAGCTCGCAAGGCACCAGCCTGGAGCCAGGGCCGCTGGGTGCTGCTTACGAAAAGCCAGCAGAGGGACACAGGGGAACTGTGCTGTGCCCATAACACAGAGGTGGATTAATCAAACCCTCTTCTGCGAGCACCGGGCCTCCCGCTTCCTACCCTGGGCCTGCAAGCGAGGGGGCGGCTTGCACAGCACCAAGAGTCTCACCTGTGAGGCAGGAGGCGGCTGATGCCCGCAGCCTGCTGGGGAGCTCCCAGAAGTGATTAAGGGACAGAGACTCCTAAGTGCCCAGAGTAACGAGGGTTTGGGGTTCACGAGGCCGGTAAGGGGTCGCTATGTCGGCCTTGTAACCCTGGGTGTCAGGTCGCTGCGCACCTTTGATCTAGAGCTCTGATCCCAACGACCGACCAGCAGCCCAGAGCCTCACCCTGGGTCTGCCCCACCTGGTTACTCCTCACAGGCTGACCTGACCCCGGTTCCAGCCCTGGATTCACCCCCCAATCATCCTACTGCCACTCAGAGCCACAGCCGTGGAGGTGCTGACGGAGGGAGGGGTGACTCTGGGGTGGGGTTCTTCTCTAAAGATGGCTGCAGAAAGGTGGGGCTCAGCTCAGTCAGTGACCTGCCCAGTTGCCTCGCTGACAGGGGATGTGACATTTCTGTAAGTGCATAAAGGGGGTGTTTGGCTTCCAAACGAATGTGAGAAATGTGGAATTATGAGGGGGAATTTCCATCCTTTCTCAAGTTGCAGTTCAGGGCCCCAGTGGCCTAATGGATAAGGCATTGGCTTCCTACGTTAGAGGTTGTGGGTTTAAGTCCCATCTGGGGTAAGAAACTTCTTTCTTCCTGTACATTGCAAAGAAACCTTGGTCTTATTTTCACCAAAGAACCTGGGAGATGTTGGAACACAAGGTCCAAGGTCTTGGGAACAATCCGTCAGAAATGTCATCTTCCACTCGACAAATGCTTTCTAGACCCATCAGTAGGAAACAGTTAATACTTTTCCACTGCTTGCATCCGATGAAGTGGGTATTCACCCACGAAAGCTTATGCTTCAATACCCTTGTTACTCTATAAGGTGCCACAGGACCTTTTGTAGCTTCTACAGTTAATACTAGTATCAGAGGGGTAGCCGTGTTAGTCTGGATCTGTAGAAGCAACAAAGGGTCCTGTGGCACCTTATAGACTAACAGAAGTATTGAAGCATAAGCTTTCGTGGGTCAATACCCACTTTTTCGGATGCAAGCAGTGGAAATGTCCAGGGGCGATATAAATGTGCAGGGAAGATTCAGGCTAGAGATAACGAGGTAAGCTTAATTAAGGAGTGTGAGGCCCTCTTCTAGCAGTTGAGGTGTGAACACCAAGGGAGGAGAAACTGCTTTTGTAGTTGGCGAGCCATTCATAGTCTTTGGGTACGTCTATACTCAACCCATTCGCGTCGGAGGAGTCCAATCGATCTTCTGTGTTCGATTATCGCGTCTTCTCTAGACTCCCCCGTCGACCGTGTAATCCTGCTCCACGAACGGAGCAGGCGGAGTCGACGGGGGAGCCTGCGCACCGCGTGTGGACACAGGTAAGGTCGAACTAAGAGACTTCAACTTTAGCTACGTTATTAACCTAGCTGAAGTTGCGAATCTCAGTTCGACGGGGGGTTTAGTGTAGACCAGCCCTTTGTTTAGTCATGAGCTGATGTTGCAAAGCAGATCCTGAGAATAAGCAACGGTGTGAAAAGAAGAGCTTCACATGTGTGTTAGGTGTTAGTTAGGTTGTTCTGGCAAATTTAAAGAACATCCCAATGCCCGTAGAGTGATGCGGACACTGGCTGTTCTGATCTTTTACTGAGAGCTCATTGAGAAATATTTTCCTTAATAATGTTATGGAATATCGCGTGGGCTGTGAAGCTCCATGCTTCCTGCTTTCAGCCTTCAAGACAACATGGCTACATTTCCCGCAGCCCCTTCTATCCCGCCCTGAGCTCCCCCAGTCACCGCACTGCCGGTGCCCCTCACTCCCAACCCGCAGCCCCTTCTATCCCAGCCCTGAGCTGCCCAGTCACTGCTCTGCCGTGCCCCTCACTCCCGACCCCGCAGCCCCTTCTATCCAAGCCCTGAGCTCCCCAGTCACTGCTCTGCCGGTGCCCCTCACTCCCCGAACCCGCAGCCCTTCTATCCCAGCCCTGAGCGCCCCAGTCACTGCTCTGCCGGTGCCCCTGTCACAGAGTCCCCCGGGCGATGCTCTGGAACTGCTGCCTACGAAGCCAGTCAGGACTCTGGAGGAGGCTCCTCTCTCTGAGCCGACTGTCTCCAAGGCAAGAAGCTTCCCAGCTTCGACCTTCCTGGGTCTAACCCTAACCCTCAGCATCCCCTTCTTCACCCAGCGGGGCTCGTGGGGAAGCCAGAGGGCACTGACCCCAACTCCACTGTCAGACGTGACTCTCAGCCAGCCAGTAAAACTGGAGGTTTATTAGACGACAGGAACAGGGTCTAAACCAGAGCTTGTAGGTACAGAGAACAGGACCCCTCAGTCAGGTCCGTCTTGGGTTGTGGGGAGGCCAGAGGTCCATCTGGACCTCCCTCCATGTGCCCAGCCAGCTCCAAACTCTCCAGCCCCACCTCTGCCTTTGTCTCCTTCCCAGGCCAGGAGATCACCTGATCCCTTTGTTCTCCAACACCTTCAGCCCGGGACCTTTGCAGGGAAGGGGCCCAGGCTATGAGTTGCCAGGAGACAGGGTGTCGGCCATGCTGTGTCATCACACTGGTCCTCTAGGGCTTTGCAACAGTCACACACCTTATCCCATCACCTAGAGACTTAAGAAATGCAGAGGGGAAACTGAGGCATAGGGGAAACTGAGGCACCCCCTCAGTATTGAGAGGAAACTTTAGGAACACTTCCACTTCATTACACCCACCCTGAATATTTGTTTAAATCACTTGGTGGTGGCAGCGTACCGTTCAAGGACAAAAACGTGCCTTGGGACGTTTTTATCCTAAACTGGTAAAAATAAGCTTAGGGGGGGTCTTTCATGCAGGTCCCCACATCTGTACCCTAGAGCTCAGAGTGAACCCTGACAACCTTCTTCCCAGGGCTCTAGCTGAAGCCAGAGCATTGGCCAGAGCGGCCAAGAAGAGGCTCCAGCCCTGAAGGGAGCAGGACTTTCAGCACAAAGAGAAAACTTCAGAAGCACAACTATGAAGAGACTCGAACCCTCAATCGCCTCATCCGAAGTCAGACGCCTGATCCATTAGGCCGCGCGGTCACACGGGAAAGTCTCTCCAAGCCACTTCTTTGGAAAAGACGGACACTGTGTTTCTCGGCTCATCTACGGAGGGGACAGAGGCACTCTGGGCACAAGGAGTCGAGTTCCCAGCGAGATGTGAGACTCAGTTCTATGGAGCCCAGGGGCAGGATTTGTCGGGAGGCTTAAGCATGGGGGATTGGGGGGCAGAGGCCGGACCGGCTGTCTAGGTGCGGAGATTTAGTGGGCACTGGGCACAGGAGGGAGGAGGAGGAGGAGGAATCTTGCTGATGGGCTGTGGCTGCATTCCCAGGCGAGTAGGGGTGTCTGGGCAAACACGGTCAGGTCCTGAAGTCTTTCCCACAGCTCATCACTCGATGTGAGGGGGGAGCTCATCCAGACCCTGCTTACACTTGGTATTAAAAAACTCCTGAGTAGCCCTATCTCTACTGCTCTTAGATTTCTCCTCCTGTCCTTTTTTTGACAGCTCAGGTGAGGTGGCCGAGTGGTTAAGGTGATGGAGGCTAATCCATTGTGCTTTGCACGCATGGGTTTGAATCCCATCCTCATCGGATGCATTTAATCTTCTCCTTCCTTTAGAAGCAACCATCTCCCCTTTTGGTACAATGAGAGACCAAAGGGTAGAATAAATGGTAAATTTTTCACAATGGAGAGGGGAAACTAGTGGTGTTCCCAAGGGTCAGTCCTAGGACCCAATCCTATTCGACTTATTCATAAATGATTTGGAAGAAGGGGTAAACAGTGAGGTGGCAAAGTTTGCAGATGATACTAAGCTGCTCAAGATAGTTAAGACCAAAGCAGACTGTGAAGAACTACAAAAAGATCTCACAAAACTAAATGATTGGGCAATAAAATGGCAAATGACATTTAATGTGGCTAAATGTAAAGTAATGCACATTGGAAAAAATAACCCCAACTATACATAGAATATGATGGGGGCTAATTTAGCTACAACTAATCAGGAAAAAGATCTTGGAGTGTCCATGCAGTGTGCAGCGGCAGTCAAAAAAGCAAACGGGATGTTAGGAATCATTAAAATGGGATAGAGAATAAGATGGAGAATATCTTACTGCCCCTATACAAATCCATAGTGTGCCCACGTCTTGAATACTGCGTACAGATGTCGTCTCCTCATCTCAAAAAGGATATACTGGCATTAGAAAAGGTTCAGAGAAGGGCAACTAAAATGATTAGGGGTCTGGAACGGGTCCCATTATGAGGAGAGATTAAAGAGGCTAGGACTTTTTAGCTTGGAAAAGAGGAGACTAAGGGGGATATGATAGAGGTATATAAAATTATGAGTGGTGTGGAGGAAGTGAATAAGGAAAAGTTATTTACTTGTTCCCATACGATAAGAACTAGGGGCTGTGTGCATTACCCCACGTGGCCACCCGGTGTCACTGTCGCTTGTTCGTTGGGGGCGGGGCGAGAGCAGAAAGTTGTGGAGGTTGCAGAACAGGGTTTAGTTAATTTCACGTCACGATCCCCCCAGGCCCAGGCTGGGGGTGTGGGCTATGGGGGGGGTCTGGGGCCCTGGCTGGGGGTCTGGACTCTGGGGATCCTGGTTGGGGGTCTGGGCTCTAGGGGGGGGGGGTCTGGGGACCGTGGTTGGTGGTCTGGGCTCTGGGGGGGGTCTGGGGCCCCTGGCTGGGGGGCTGGGCTCCGGGGGGGGTCTGGGGTCCCTGGTTGTGTGTCTGGGGCCCCTGGCTGGGGGGGCTGGCTATGTGGGGGATCTGGGGCCCTTGGCTGGGGTTCTAGGCTATGGGGGGGGTGCTGGGGCCCATGGCTGGGGGTCTGGGCTCTGGGGGGGTCTGGGGCCCCTGGCTGGGGGTCTGGGCTCGGAAGGGGTCTGGGGCCCCTGGCTGGGGGGCTGGGCTCTGGGGGGTGTGTGTATGGGACCCCTGGCTGGGGGCTGGGGCCCTGGCTGGTGGGCTGGGCCTCTGTCTCGGTGTCTGGGATCTGTGGGGGGACTGGGGCCCCTGGCTGGGTGTCTGGGTTCTGGGGGGCGTCTGGGGCCCCTGGATGGCGTTCTGGGCTCTGGGGGGGGTCTGGAGACCCTGGCTGGGGTTCTGGGATCTGGGGGGGTCTGGGGCCCCTGGCTGGGGCTCTGGGCTCTGGGGAGTGTCCGGGGCCCCTGGCTGGGGGTCTGGGCTCTGGGGAGGGTCTGGGGCCCCTGGCAGAGGGTCTGGGGTCTGCGGGGGGTCTGGTTCCCCTGGCTGGAGGGCTGGGCTCTGGGGGGGGGGGGTCAGGGACAACTGGCTGGGTGGCTGGGCTCTTGGGGTTTCTGGGGCCCCTGGCTGCGGGGCTGGGCTCTGGGGGGGGTCTGGGACCCCTGGCTGGGGGTCTGGGCTCTGGGGGGGGTCTGGGGCCCCTGCCTGGCGGCTGGGCTCTGGGTGGAGTCTGGGGCCCCTGGCTGGGGGTGTGGGCTCTGGGGGGGTCTGAGGCCCCCTGGCTGGGGGTCTGGGGGGGTATGGTGCCCCTGGCTGGGGTCTGGGCTTTGGGGGGGTCTGTGGCCCCTGGCTGGGGGGTTGTGCTCTTGGGTGTGGTCTGGGGCCCCTGGCTGGGGGGCTGGGCTTTGTGGGGGGTCTGGGGCCCCTGGCTGGGGGGCTGGGCTTTGGGGGGGGCGGGGGGCCCCTGGCTGGGGTCTGGGCTCTGGGGGCGGGATATGTGGCCCCTGGCTGGGGTTCTGGGGCCTGGGGGGGGTCTGGGTCACCTGGCTGGGGGTGCTGGCTCTGGGGGTGTCTGGAGTCCTTGGCTCGGGGTCTGGGCTCTGGGGGGGGTCTGGGGCCCCTGGCCGGGGGACTGGGCTCTGGGGGGGGGTCTAGGGCCCCTGGCTGGGGTGTGGACTCTGGGGGGTCTGGGGCCCCTGACTGCGGGTGTGGGCTCTGGGGGGGGGGGGTCCTTGGGCCACTGGCTGGGGGTGTGGTCTCCTGGGGGTTGTCTGGGGCCCCTGGCTGGGGGTCTGGTTTCTGGGGGGGGAGTCTGGGCCCCTGGCTGGGTGTCTGGTCTCTGGGGGGGTCTGGGGCCCCTGGCTGGGGGTCTGGGCTATGGGGGGGCTCTGGGGCCCCTGGCTGGTGGTGTGGGCTCTGGGGGGGGGGGTCTGGGGCCACTGGCTGGGGGTGTGGTCTCTGGGGGTTGTCTGGGGCCCCTGGCTGTGGGTCTGGTCTCTGGGGGGGGGGTCTGGGGCACCTGGCTGGGTGTCTGGGCTCTGGGGGCGTCTGGGGCCCCTGGCTGGGTGTCTGGGCTATGGGGGGCTCTGGGGCCCCTGGCTGGGGGTGTGTGCTCTGGGGGGGGTCTGGGGCCCCTGGCTGGGGGTCTGGGCTCTGGGGTGTCTGGGGACCCTGGTTGGGGGTCTGGGCTCTGGGGGGGGGGGCTGGGGACCCTGGGTTGGGGGTCTGGGTTCTGGGGGGGGTCAGGGGCCCCTGGCTGGGGGCCTGGGCTCTGGGGGGGTCAGGGGCCGCTGGATGGGGGTTCTGGGCTCTTGGGCGGGTCTGGAGCCCCTGTCTGAGGGTCTGGGCTCGGGGGGGTGTCTGGGGCCACTGGCTGGGGGTCAGGGCTCTTGGGGGGGTCTGGGGCCCCTGGCTGAGGGTCTGGGCTCTGGGGGGGGTCTGGGGTCCCTGGCTGGGGGTTGGGCTCCGGGGGGGTGTTGGCTCTGGGGGGGGTCTGGGGCCCTTGGCTGGGTGCTGGCTCTGGGGGTGTCTGGAGTCCTTGGCTCGGGGTTTGGGCTCTGGGGGGGTCTGGGGCCCCTGGCCGGGGGACTGGGCTCTGGGGGGGGAGTCTAGGGCCCCTGGCTGGGGGTGTGGGCTCTGGGGGGGTCTGGGCCCCTGACTGCGGGTGTGGGCTCTGGGGGGGGTCTGGGGCCCCTGGCTGGGGGTGTGGTCTCTGGGGGTTGTCTGGGGCCCCTGGCTGGGGGTCTGGTCTCTGGGGGCGGGGTCTGGGGCCCCCTGGCTGGGTGCCTGGGCTCTGGGGGGGTCTGGGGCCCCTGGCTGGGGGTCTGGTCTCTGGGGGTTGTCTGGGGCCCCTGGCTGGTGGTGTGGGCTCTGGGGGGGGGGGGTCTGGGGCCACTGGCTGGGGGTGTGGTCTCTGGGGGTTGTCTGGGGCCCCTGGCTGTGGGTCTGGTCTCTGGGGGGGGGGGGGTCTGTGGCCCCTGGCTGGGGGTCTGGGCTCTGGGGTGTCTGGGGACCCTGGTTGGGGGTCTGGGCTCTGGGGGGGGGCTGGGGGACCCTGGTTGGGGGTCTTGGCTCTGGGGGGGTCAGGGGCCCCTGGCTGGGGGTCTGGGCTCTGGGGGGGGTCTGGGGTCCCTGGCTGGGGGTTGGGCTCCGGGGGGGGTGTTGGCTCTGGGGGGGGTCTGGGGCCCTTGGATGGGTGCTGGCTCTGGGGGTGTCTGGAGCCCTTGGCTCGGGGTCTGGGCTCTGGGAGGGGGTCTGGGGCCCCTGGCCGGGGGACTGGGCTCTGGGGGGGGTCTGGGGTCCCTGGCTGGGGGTTGGGCTCCGGGGGGGTGTTGGCTCTGGGTGGGGTCTGGGGCCTTTGGCTGGGTGCTGGCTCTGGGGGGTGTCTGGAGCCCTTGGCTCGGGGTCTGGGCTCTGGGGGGGTCTGGGGCCCCTGGCCGGGGGACTGGGCTCTGGGGGGGTGTCTAGGGCCCCTGGCTGGGGGTGTGGGCTCTGGGGGGTCTGGGGTCCCTGGCTGGGGGCAGGGCTCTGGGGGCTCTGGGCTCCTGGCTGGGGGTCTGGGCTCTGGGTGGGTTCTGGGGCCCCTGGCTGCGGGTCTGGGCTCTGGGGGGAGTCTGGGGCCCCTGGCTGCGGGTCTGGGCTCTGGGGGGAGTCTGGGGCCCCTGGCTGGGGTGCTGGGCTTTGGGGGCGGTCTGGGGTCCCTGGCTGGTGGTCTGGGGCCCTTGCTGGGGGTGTGGGCTCTGGGTGGGGTCTGGGGACCATGGCTGTGGGTGTGGGCTATGGAGGCGGTCTGGGGCCCCTGGCTGGGGGTCTCGCCTGTACGGGGGGTCTG